>JAUKPQ010018194.1:0-11562 GCA_032273045.1 Chloridella minuta
TCAATATAATGAATTTAATAAAGAAGAATATGATGAATGGCGAAAGGCTAAGAAAATAGAGTTTCTAATTCAAGGCGTACCAACGAGTTCAAACAATCGTCCTTTTAACCGCGAAGACTTAAAAAAGTTTGACCATTTGAATTCTTGTGAAATTAAATGTAAATCTGAACCATGGTACCCTAAGGGTAAGGAAGTGTTTGTTGATAACTTTGGTTATGTAGCTCCATGTTGTTACATAGGTACGCATTTGAATAGTGTGTCAGGTAATTCGTTGGTACATCAACAATTGCATCACTCACTGAATAACTATGGCAAAGATAAATTTTCTTTAGAAAAATACTCCTTAGAAGAAATATTAAATCAAGGACATCTTAACAAAGTATATGCTGATACGTGGGATAAACCAAGTGCATATGAAGGTAAAATGATTTTTTGCTCAGAAACATGTGGATCTTTTAGTAAGATTGACAAAATTTACACACATGATGGTGCAGAGAGACATGCTGGTAGAAATGCATATACCAACAAACCAACCTCTAGTGAAACTAAAGAATAAGATATGGCAATAATAAATTCTACGAACTGGCCAAATATTTTAACGTTTGGTAATTACGATAATCATGTATATAGTAAAATTACCTGGCAGGAATACGACAATCGATTGTTTTATGTTAGAAACTATGATGATACTGATTATTGGTATGTAAATATAATGAGTTGGGATGCATTTTATCACCATCCAATTGATACTTTAATGTCAACTGAAATTGTTGAAAGAGTTAAAAATAAAGAAGTTGTAATTGTAGTGTGTAATTACAGTGAAGCATATCATGATACAATAGATGGTATTTATAAACACTTGATTATAGACAATAACATACCGGCTGAACAAGTTTTATATCTAACAAATAGTCCTGACATTGTAACAGAGATTAATCATATCAGCACAAAGTATAACTTACCTCCAATGAAGGCAGAATGGTTAATAACCTATGAATGGGATGCAACTGTTTATGCTAATTCAAAACCACATGAAATTCCGGACACTGCGACGGTTACATTAAATCGAAGTATGTATCAAAAGAAATTTCTAAGTTTTAATGGTCAACCAAGGGGCCATCGGATAATATGTATGGGATTATTATGTGCGTATGACCTAATATCCATGGGACATATTAGCTATAATTGTTTTATATTTGGAAAAACTATTGATGAACTTCCCACTGGAGAAGAATTCTACAATACCCCAATGTTAACGTGCAGTGAATCTAATCCTGAAGTAATTCGGATATTAACAGAAAATAAAGAAAAAATATGCAACTTGGGGCCTATGTTTTTAGATACGACTATCGAAGAACAACGTTCTAGGGGAAGATTGCATGACACTAAAAAAGAGTATTATGAAGAAACTTATTTTAGTTTAGTCACGGAAACATTGTGTATGCAAGCTGAAAGTAACAAGGGAGAGACAGGTATTGGCAGAATATTAAGCGAAAAAATATTTAAAGCTATATTGAATCGCCACCCATTTATTATATTAGGAGTACCAAAATCACTACAGCTTCTTAGAGACTTGGGTTATAAAACATTTAGTCCATGGGTAAATGAAGATTATGACAATGAACTAGACGATATAACTAGAATACATATGGTAGTAAAAGAGGTAAAAAAATTATGTGAATTACCTGAAGATAAGTTAGCTGAATTTTTAATATTTGCTAGGGAAATAGTTGAGCATAATTTCAATATTGTAAAATCAAAGCCCGGACCAAAATCAGTACCATTGACAATTAATTTTCCACTTAGTTCTACGCAAGTGTCTACTCCTGAATCATTATATCAACCACCATCGGATATTAGTTTTCCACTAATAACTACTACACGATATACATTATATCAACCACGGCCGGATTATTTTTCGTGGTTTAATAATACTCCTAAATTATTTGAAGAATCTAACTTCACTGGATCACATTCTGTATACTTTGGCACTCCTGCTGATTTTTTCATTGAATATGGTCGTGAAATCAAATATTTACCTAATATTATACAACATTTAAACTCCGATCCTACATCTATCTTACTGTTACATTATGATTGGTCTCCGTTACCGTTAGATATAAATCAATTTGGTAATCAGATAATTAAATTTATAGCTGACTACAATATAAATCCTGATCAGATTTATCTTATAATAATGGACTACTTACAAATTCCTAATCTTGTTGACTGTTTTGCTGAAAAAAATATCAAAATTCATGTTACCGGTAGAAATCATTTGTTAATAAATGAAACTATCGAATACAATAAATTTAATAATGAGGTTGTAAATTTGTTCAGCATATTCTCCAGATCATACAGAAAATGGAGACTTGATTTTTTTTGTGATTTGATAAAAGAAAATCTATTAGATAAATGTATCTATAGTTTTACCTTGTTTCCTTATTCAGGTGGGGAAGATACTAAGAAAATCGATTATCTTATGCAAGATATATCTCCTGATTATAATAACATAAAAGACAGATTAGATACATGGATAGATGGTATTCCATATGAGATCGGACCAGATTTAAACGATTATTATACAGAGTCACTATCTGACGCAATCAGTCAATCTAATATACATATTGTAATTGAAACCATGAATATTGGGAAAGATATACATGTAACAGAAAAAACTTGGAAGGCAATATCAGTTCAAAAACCCTTTATGATATATGGAGTTCCGGGGTGTTTAAACTGGCTGCATCAACACGGATACAAAACATTTCATCCGTTTATTAATGAGTCATATGATTTGGTAACTAATACTGCGGCACGTAAATATCTTATTATTAGAGAAATGAAACGTATTGCAGCATTATCTAAAGAAGAATTAGATTTATTATTAGAAAATTGTAAACCGGCTATTGAACATAATCATAAATTGTTCTTAAAAGAAAGAAATTATGAATGGGCAGAAGATTTTGCCAAGCTTGCCCTCTTCAAATAATTATCCGTATTTTTTAATTTCTCTCACTGGATCATTTAATTTCTCTGCCATGATATTCTTGAGGGTGTAACGCTCCTCAAGAATATCTCTACAAGCCAATGCCCTACGTCCTACTTCAGCCAAATCATACATTTGTTCTACTCGGTATTTCTTAAAATCATCTTCTAAATCCCATACTCTACGATGTACCTCATACAGTTTATCAAGTTCATCTTTGATTAACTCAAAATTTATATCTTGAAGTTGTTCAGTGTAGAAGTCAAGTTCTTCTTGGTTTGTACCTAGTTTAGCAAATTTAAGCTTTGCAATACAATAACGGTCTACTAATTCAATAACAGGAAATTTCATTTTATTTCTACCTTTGGAAAATATTTTAAGAACAAGTCTTGTGGTTCATTACGAACACTCTTTATGCGTTGGCTAATCTCAGTAAAGAAGTTCCACGCTAATGGCATGAATAGTATCTTGTCATCTTTACTGAATTCTTTTAATGAGTCAATTGATTTGATTGGGCTGTTAGTCCCGGGTGCGTACATGTTTTGCTTTAATGGACTATCATCTATAATTAAATCAAGTGGTTCTTTGATGTAATTTAATAATGTGTTACCTTTTGCAGCAGCACCATATCCAACCACTTTATACCCTTGACTTGAATATGCTTGAATAGCTGACTTCAAATCAAACATATTTTTGTGAACATTATCTTCCCATGTTTTGTATGTACGTAAATCAGTAAGCTTGTTTTCCATGGCTATTAGATTTTGTAAATTATAAGGTTTACTAATACCCCAACTGAACACAAACACATAGCTATTGCCGTGTATGGGTGTTTTGATAACATCTATCAGATTTAATCCTGCACGTTTAGCTAACTCACTCATGCTGTTGATATTAAAGAAGTTAACATGCTCATGGTAAATAGTATCAAATTCATTGTTCAATACTAAATCTGCTTGACTTGTCTGTACAAATAATAATGTATGGTCATTCATTAATCGCTTACATGTTTGTAAAAATTCTAATGGATTTGGGTTATGAGCCATTACGTTTTGTGCAGTTATAGCATCAAATCGCTGACGTACTTTTGAAACTACGTTGGCCCCAAAGAAATCACAAATAACATCATGTTTACTAGAACTAGTAGGATAAATATTTTCTGCAGGATCAATACCAAATGTCCTAAACCCTCTACTCTTAAAATAATCTAGTTGAGTACCATCGTTACATCCAATATCTAATACATTGCCTGTCTTATGATGTACTGATTCAGAGACATAACCTGCAAACCAATCGCTATAGTCTTTTAATGTCTTACTAGTACCACTTACATATAGGTAATTTTCATATATAATTTTTGGGTCAACTGTGTGAGTTAACTGTAGGTGACAACAATCATTACATAGATTAACAGCTAGTGGATATTCCATTTGCTGAGTTGGCTCATTTTTTAAGTTATTAGCAAGTGGTTGATTTCCTAAATCTAGTGAAAGAGTTAAGTTATCACTACCACATGCTAAACATGTTTTGTTTTCTGTTACGTTATTCATATGATTTATATTGGTTACGATTACTGAAGGTTGTCTCATCTATTTTGTTGACTAATTCAGTTACAATACTATGTGTAGTGTCAGTAAATTTGAAATTGAAATCTGTTTCAAACTTTTTCACATCCATTAAAAAGTTGTAAGCATTAGTGGTATCAGCCTCACGTATAATCTTTGAATGAAGAACTTCACTAACATTAGATGATATATGGTCAACAGAATCACAGAAGCTTGCAAGGTTATATATACCAAACTTTGGATGTTCAATTATTGATTTGACCGCCCGAGACAAATCAGATATACCTAATATGGGCCTTTTTATCTGTACATTGTTAACTGACAGGGCATTTGTTTCTATGGATTTTTTTGTCATAGAATTAATCATCAATTCTTCTCGGATGTTTGGACTCCATCCATTGACTGTACCAAATCGTAATCCCACCATATTATACCCTTGTGCAATGAATTTTTGAGCATGAAGGTCTAATGAGTATTTGGTTAAGTCATAATGATTTATTGGTTTGAACGTCAACACAGTGTCTTCTGTTAATGGGATGTCAGTTATACCATACACACTACCACTGCTAGCATAGATTAATAATTGAGATTTGTCTAGTTTTTCTACTAAGTTCACAAAATTGAGTACATTGTTGTTCCAACTTGAATCTATGACACCGTCACACATTTTTACAGAACTATGCCCTGCTAATAAAACAATTGCCTCAAATTTGGATAAAAATTCTTTAGTTAAATTGTTATAATCCACTATATGACTATATTTGAAATCTTTGCCATACCAACATAAGTCCACACTTTCTAAGTGAAGTATAGAATTTAGGTCATTCATTAGTCTTGATCCAATGTAGCCATTCCCACCGATTAATAATACAGATTTTGCCATCAGTTTATTTAGTGGATTTTTAGGGAGCCTGAAACAAAATCATAAGTATCTACATGCTAAGAGATGTATTTTATTACGGTAACAAGCCTAATGCTCACCCAAGAGAACGACATGCTGATTCAATAGAACATGCAAGGTCAATGTCTACCACAGAACATTTTTGGATTATTAATGAACAATGTGACTATAAAGGATTTGATTGGGATTGGGATTTTGATTTCTTACCCGATGAAGATGTATGGACACAAGAACATAACAACGTATGGCCTAGCAAGTATCAAAAAGATAGTGGTACATGGTTGTGCCCAACTCAACTAAGTGAAGTAATAGTTTACCGTAATGACGTAGATACAGTGCCGTTTAAGAACGACATATCTAGTAACTGGGTAATACTTGAAAACATTGATAAAAATAAATTTGATTTTAAGTGGCATCCTGACCCAACTAGCCCTCCCTATATATACGTATGGGGCACTAGCTGGAGCCCACCGGAACTAACACCTGCAGTTGAATATCATACACCTGGCGCGACTGAACGATTGTACATGAACATTGTTGTAGCATTACTTCCAAACAAAGATTGTTTGGTTGAAGTGCAAAAAGTAAATGAGTCTAAATTTGATTTGTCATGGAGACCTGACCCGTTAGACCCTCCATATATCTATGTATGGGGGAACAAATATATCCCTGCAGAAATACAACCAACGCTAGAGTATCATGTACCGGGCGCAACAGACCGCAAGTATATGTCAACACATGTTCCAGTCGAGCCTGAATGGGATCGTTGGGAGATAATTCATCCTGTTGATAAAAATACATTTGACTTTACATGGAGACCTGATCCAAGAGAACCGTCTTTTATATATGTGTTTGGTAATAATCAATATCCAGGTACTATAATGCCCACACTAGAATATCACTGTCCTGGGGCAACTGAACGTAAGTACATGGGCGAAGAATATAGTCCTAAATTAATAGCACATCCTGAAAAGTTTACTGCATATGAACAGTTTACTAATTTTGATTATTCATGGGTTCCTGATCCAACAAGCCCACCTTATATCTATGCATGGGGAAATCAATGGAATACTCCAGAAGATAAAATAAGCGTTGAATATGTTGTAGAAGGTGCAACAGAGTATAGATACATGACCGAGCGTGTAACACGTAACTCATACTACGAACGTTGGATAACACCTGAGCATATTAACCATACTACTTTTAATTATTCTTGGGAACCTAGCCCGCACGAACCGCCATACATATACCAATTTGGTACTCAATGGCAAAAAACTAATGGCCCTGCATACATTGTTGAAGGAGCCATAGAAGTCAAGTATATCGATTCTGTTAAAGCCAAGGCATTACCTACACATGAAAACTGGGTCACGCATGAAGATGTTATTGATTTTGATTATAGCTGGCATCCAGATAATACTGAAGAACCCTACATCTATCAATGGGGAAATAAGTTTTATAATAGCGAAGTGAAACCAACAGTAGAATATATTGTACCCGGTGCTACTCAAATCAAACACATGTCACAAGACGTTAAGTTAGCAATCAGTGACAAGTGGGTTGAACACTATGATGTTGACAAGAACAAATTTGATATGTCATGGAGACCTGACCCATCTAGTCCCCCTTATATATACAAGTGGGGGAACAAACATGTGCCTGCTGAATTAAAAGCAACATTAGAATATATTGTAGAAGGTGCAACTGAAGTCAAATATATGTCAGATTTGATTGAAGTATTACCTGAATTTGACAGATGGAAAGAAGTACAGGCAATAGATAAATCTAAGTTTGATTTGACATGGCGCCCCGATCCAAGAGAACCTGATTACATTTATGTATGGGGTAACAAGTGGATAGCGGGGGAATTAAAATCAAGTATAGAATATCACTGTCCAAAAGCTACTGAAAAGAAGTATATGGAAACTCTTGTTGATGTTTTACCTCAGCAAGAACGATGGAATATAGTACAGCAAACATCTGATTTTGATTTGACATGGCGACCTGATCCGCGTGAACCTGCATATATCTATGTGTGGGGGAATAAACATGTCGCGGGTGAACTTAAACCAACCGTAGAATATTACTGTCCCGATGCTACTGAAAAGAAGTACATGGGTGAAGTAAATGTTGCACCTGAAATGGATCGATGGAACATAGTACAAGACGTTGCTGAATCATTTGATTTGTCTTGGAGACCCGACCCACGTGAACCGGCCTATATCTATGTATGGGGTAACAAGTGGATTCCCGGCGAGTTAAAGTCAACCATTGAATATCATTGCCCAGATGCAACTGAACGTAAGTACATGGGTGACGCAGAAGTCATACCCGAATACACTAAGTGGAAGATAACGCAAGACATTGACAAAACTAAATTTGACATGTCTTGGAGACCCGACCCACGTGAACCGGCATATATCTATGTATGGGGTAACAAACATATTGATGCTGAGTTAAAACCTACAATAGAATATTATTGCAAAGGTGCAACTGAACGCAAGTATATGGGTAACGTTGACGTATTACCTGAGTTTGACAAATGGGTAGAAGTACAACCTGTTGATAGAACTAAGTTTGATTTGACATGGCGACCTGATCCACGTGAACCTGCATATATCTATGTGTGGGGTAACAAGTGGATTCCCGGCGAGTTAAAGTCAACTATTGAATATCGCTGTTTAGGTGCCACTGAAAAGAAGTATATGGGTGAAGCAGAAGTGGTGCCCATTAGTCAAAACTGGAAGATTACTCAAACAGTAGAAAATTTTGACTTTACATGGAGACCTGATCCAAGAGAACCTGATTACATTTATGTATGGGGTAACAAATGGGTCTCGGGCGAACTTAAACCAACAGTAGAATATTACTGTCCCGACGCCACTGAAAAGAAGTATATGGGTGAAGTAAATGTTGTACCTGAATGGGATAAGTATCAAATTTTTATTCCTGTAGACAAAACAAGTTTTGACTTTACATGGAGACCCGATCCAAGAGAACCTGCATTCATATATGTATGGGGCAATCAATCAAACAGTGCAGAAAAAGAACCTACCGTAGAATATCATTGTGAAGGTGCCACTGAACGTAAGTACATGACTGATAAGCTTGTGAAGACACTGCCTGTTGTTGAAAATTGGAAAATACTTATCCCAGTTGACAACTTTGATTTTAGTTGGAGACCAGATCCTCATAGCCCTCCATTCATATATGTATTTGGTAATCAATGGCATGATGCTACAACAGAACCTACATTAGAATATCATGTAGAAGGTGCAAAAGATAAAAAGTATATCACTGATATCATTGCTAATGTTAGCAAGACACAAGAACACTGGAAAACATTGATACCAGTAGATTCATTTGATTACAGTTGGAGACCAAATCCTCATTCAACTCCCTACATTTATGTGTTTGGTAATCAATGGCATGATGCAGTTACTGAACCAACAGTTGAATATCATCAACCGGGCGCAACTGATAAGAAATATATCATGGATGTAGTAGCAACAGCTAAGTCAACTGCTACAGAGTCACATTGGAAACGGTTGATCTCAATCGAATCATTTGATTACAGTTGGAGACCAGATCCTCATAGCCCTCCATTCATATATGTATTTGGTAACAAGTGGAATGATGCTACAACTGAACCATCGATTGAATATCATATTGCTGGAGCATCTGAATACAAGTATATGTCTGATCCTGTTGCGATACCTCAGGCTAATCTATCTGCATGGTCTATCAATAATAACGATGACCTAGAAACATTTGATTTTAGTTGGAGACCCAATCCACATAGTCCACCTCAGATTTATCAATGGGCTGACAACGGCCCTCGCTATACAATGCCTGATGCAACAGAAGTTGTGTTTATGGAACGCACTATTGAAACACGTAAGGCAGTGGTCAATCGTTATAAGATTAAAACCACACTTGAAGATTTGATTAACGAACATCCAGAAGAAGTATTCTGGGCTATCAACCCTGACTTGAGTTATGACAAGTTTGATTTTAGTTGGAGACCCAACGAAGAAAACTTCAGACACGTTAACGTATTTGGTAATGAATATAGTATGAACACGCAAACATACTACGTTAACGCACCACTGTACATGATGGGTCATCGTGAGTTTAACTATGTTGAAGGACAGACTGTTGAGATTGACAGTAATTTGAGTATGTTCTATATTGATAGAAGTAATATTGAAAGTGCAGAACGTTTCAATGTATTGAAAGAAAGATACCCACAACTTCAAAAGACACGTTACTTGAATAGCTGGGTTGATACTATCAATCGTTGTATCAACAAATCACAGACTAAGTTGTGCTGGGTATTGAACAGTGAAATTGATTACAGTGAATTTGAATTTGATTTCTACCCTAGCCCATGGCAAGAAAGAATGGTTCACGTATTTGGAACTCAGTGGAGTCACTGGGGAACAACGTTTATGGTTAATAAAGAATCATTCTCCGAAGATACAAAGTATGTAAAAATTATCGAACACTTGAACGTGTTGAACTTTGTTAAAAGTAAAAGAACAATTGCCAAAAACTGTTTGTATCCTGTATACTTGATAGACCATGGTAATGAATATGCAAATATTGTCAAGGACATTACCGTAACGACGGTTAAGTACGAACACAGTTACTTGCGTACATTTAAGAAACTTTTAACAACATTATCACAGAAGAACGAACACTATATTTGGGTCTGTTCTAGTATATGTGATTATGAAAACTTTGACTTTAGTTATATATGTGATCCGTACGCAAAGGATCAATTACATGTGTTTCCTAGTGACAAGCAAAAGTTTGGAGACACATTCTTAATTGATGTGAACAAGTTACGTTCATTGATTGAAGATATGGATATGTTAGAAGATTACGAAAAGATCAACTACAATCAACATCAACGAGTAAAAAGATTAACTCCGCCTACAATTATAAGTGACGATACTCATTGTGATTCTGTACAACAAGAGTTTGATTTCCCTTATGCTATATTTAAGACATTGGACAATAAAGACTTGAACGTAGTAGACAATGAACCAATGAGTCTTTGGGCCCCTAATACTAAAAACATTATTGTTACTAGTACAGGTGGCTCACGTATCATTGTTCCAAAAGAAGCAAAGAAATATATTGACGGTGAATTATATGATTATCCATATATCAGTCGTTCTACCAATTTAGCGCAATCCCAGCCGCTGGATATAGTTTTCCTAAGCAATGGTGAAGCTGGTGCTGACGAGAACTATGAACACTTACTGAAAGTGACTAAGGGATTGCGCAATAGAGTTGTTCGTGTCGATGGTGTGAATGGTCGTGTACAAGCTTATCATGCAGCAGCAGAAGCTAGTAACACACCTTGGATGTTCACAGTCTTTGCTAAATTAAAAGTCAATAATAAGTTTGATTGGAGTTGGCAACCAGACAGATTGCAAGTGCCGAAACACTATATTTTTACTGCCACCAACCCAGTAAACAAGTTAGAGTATGGTCACCAAGCTATGATTGCTTATAACAAGAAAATTACATTGGCTAACACTGGCACCGGTCTTGACTTCACACTTGACAATGAACATGAAGTAGTAGAGATGAATTCGGGAGTTGCAGTATACAACACAGATGCTTGGACTACATGGCGTACTGCATTCAGAGAATCAATCAAGCTTGTTGCCGCAACCGATGACATGTCTAAAGAAAGACTTGATGCATGGTTGAATGTTGGTGAAGGAGACTTTGCCCAATATAGTTGCGAAGGTGCTAGTCATGCTGTAGAATACTATCAAGAGGTCAATGGTGACTTAGACAAATTACGACTAAGTTATGATTGGCCTTGGTTACGTTCATACTTTGATTCAAAGTATAAATAAAAGTTAAGACTGTATGAAGTAGACAGAAAAGGATTCAAGACGCGGGGGCAGTGCCCGCCAGGTCCACCAGCAAGAATACTGTTCGCACCAAATAACAGCGAAAAAAATAGTGGCGTAGTTCTAGACTATGGATCATTAGCAGTATTCTTACTAATGGGCCTGACACAGGATCGATTGGGTCAAGAGTAATGAAATGGACAGTCCGGCAATGTAGAAGCCGTTAGGATT
>JAUKPQ010018205.1:1164-11555 GCA_032273045.1 Chloridella minuta
CGGGCGCATTAGTAACCAAGTTCTGTTTGTCAAATCTTGAATTAGCTAACAATGACACAACAGGAACTTATCATACATTACATATTGATGCAACTCGTGTGGTATACCCAAACACATTTATTGGCGAAGAATTTGATATTGCTACAGTTGACTTTGAAGGCGCACAAACTCAAGCAGTAACCACAGTTTACTTGAACAACGTTGGGGCACAATTATTTTGGCACAGTCAAATTTACGGCGGCGCATTAACTGTTATTAATCCAGGCTTGTTCCGTGCTACCAGCATGGTCATTGGTAACACAGCTGACCCACATGACTTCAACGTAACATACGATGGTAACTTGCCACGCAACGGTATGGGACGCAATGACATTACCCTGGCTGCGGGCTCTGCTGTGTTTGGCAACGTCACACTCAATGGACACCCAATCTATCAAGAAGACGTTGACAGTGCTGTTATTGGTGCAGTAACAGGAGCCAACCTAAGCACATTCTATGCCAGCGGCAGAGACTATGCTCCTATATTATTAATGTATGGGCAACACGGCCTACTTGGCCTAGGCGGCAACTATGGTAATATTACACTAACGTTCCCAGATCCACAAACATCAGGGTCAGCATTTAACTTTGTTGACTTCAGCGGAGCACACATTTTAGGCAATGTAAGTTTAACCAAAGCCAACCTGCTACCACTTAGTGCTAGGGGCTATGCTGTGGTACAAGGTCAAGCACAATTTGATACGACATCCACAGGCGGTATTACTGCCAATGGTTATGTTGCACTGGATTTGAAAACTGCTGGATACAATGCTAATAGTTTAGCAACAACTGGCGCCGCGAGTATTGACCGTAGCACCATTGCTATTGCTAACGTGGCAGTAACTACTGCTGGTACAGTGGTTAACATTACACCCCCACTTCCAACAGGTGCCACCTATGCAACATCTGTAACACCTCTTAGTGTGGCAACTACAGCATTTGTTAGCAACAAAAACGTAGGCAACGTTAGAGTAACAGTTGGTACTAACTGTAGTGTTGATTTGGTGTTACACAGAACATAATATGAAAAAAATAATATCATTCCTACTTCTCACGGCTGCTGTTGCAGCCAATGCCTGGGACCAACGAGCCCCACTACCGCCACAAGCCTGTGCAGTACACTCGCCTTGGGGATGGGCGCAAACAGCTAGACCAGCACAACCTATTTGCCGTGAAGCATACTTTGTTGCGTATGATGCACCTGTTAAGATTCCTGTTTATGTTGCATACACATTGTTGCCACAAAACGCACTAGGTTGCTTTCCTAGAACAAATGCTTTTGTTGCAGATCAGTCAGTCCCAAACGGAGCACGTCCGGACGACTATGCTGGCACGGGCTACGACAAGGGCCATGCAGCCCCAGATGGCGACCTGAGTTGGAGTCAACAAGTAGAGTACGAGAGTTTTCTTATGACCAATATGTATCCGCAGCACGGGAGTCTAAACCGTGGAGCATGGAAATTACTGGAAACTTCCGTCCGCGGGTGGGCAGTTCAAATGAACCAGCTGTATACGATATACGTTGGAGCTATATACGACGGTTCTGATCCGTTTATTGGCAAAGGTGTTATTGTTCCGCACGGTTACTACAAGATTGTTATCAATCAAGCCACAGGACAAATCGCAGGTTGGATGTTCCCGCATACCAAGCCGTATGTTAACCTAGGTAACGATCTAACCAAGTTCCGGTTGCCTGTAAGCCAGATACAAGCTATGGCCAATGTAAAATTTGCTTTTCCTGCAAATGCAACAGAAGTCAATCCTGGTGCTGAATGGCCTGTTAACTACGGTGCATTAACAAATGCCAAACGTGCTAAGTGCGGAGCCAACGCTTCGGGGGACTAATGCAAGTTTATGATCTAGGGAATCCTGGACAAGCAGTACTCATTACAGGTGTTAACTATGGCTATAGAGTACTGCCAGAAGACAGCATCGTGTTGTTTAATACACCAATGATCAAACCGGGTACTCCTTGGGAATACACACATAGCCAATTAAAGATACTTGTCGACCAGCAGATAAAAGCAAAATATGTTTTTATTGATGCATCGTACGATCCCATTACATTAAGCAATAGAGAAATACAACAACACATCCGTACTATAAATGACTATTTTTTAGAATCAAAAATAGTATTTTTAAGTAGTCGAGTACAACACTGGTATGACGAAATTCCTAATGTGTTATATCTTCCTTACTTTATAAATTTAATCCACCGCCCGCATACCATACAACCAAGAAAAGGTAGAATGGGTTGTTTGAATAGAAATAACACTGCCCATAGAATTTGGCTGATGCATAACTTGCTTAAAGACAAATTAATTGATCCAGCTCGTGATGTTTATAGTGTGAGCTTTGTTAATCGTTGGAGTCCAAACAGATGCGATATTAGTACCTGGCTTGGCAATTCAAAAACACCGTATGATCTTGAATACGATTTATCACAATGGCCAGATACAATAGCCACGCACCCAGACGATTTCCCAAATGATTTTTCTACAGACCATCCTGCCTGGAATACAGGTATAGCTATAATAACAGAAACAGAATCTGGCTACAGAACCATGTTAACAGAAAAAACTTGGAAAGCAATTAGAAGCCACAGTTGTTGGACAGCATACATGGCCGAAGAGGGCTACACATTTTTAGAAGACATAGGATTTGAGCCTAGATTTTTTAAGAAGCATGCTAGCTTTGATAACATTGCACCGATTGTAAATCTTTGCAAGACAATAGACACAGAAGCAGCCGCGTTAGACTATTATCACAGTCAAACTGATAAAATAAAACACAATTTTGAGTGGTCAGGCGGAGATGACACTGACTCTTGGCACAACCTAACAACACCGTGGCATCAACGGTTTCTGCCAAAATTCCGCAGACAGCTAGAATCCTTGTAAATATTGTATGAGTAACTTTTTCTGTGCTGCCCCATGGCGTGGCTTACATATCAACCCCCGAGGCGACGTAAAAACCTGCTGTGCCGGCAACCCTAATATGCTGGGTAATCTGAACACGCAAAGTATAGTTGAAATTTTAAATTCGAATCTCATGGGCGAAATACGTGCCAACCTCGCAAAAGGTGAGCCACATGAGTACTGTTCTAATTGTGTGCGAGCAGAACGATTTGGAGCAGACTCTGAACGTAAGTGGCACAACAATGTTAACGAAAACTTTGATTTTGCAAACGCAGGAGACAAGTATCATTATCCTGTTATTGTAGATGTTCGATGGAATACAACCTGTAACCTGAGCTGTAACTATTGCGGAGAAGCATGCAGTTCAAAATGGGCAGGAATCAAAGGTATCCCATTTAAATCAGGAGCAAGACCTTACTACGATGATGTGTGTGACTTTATTGAACAACATCATGATCACATACACGAAGTAGCACTAGTGGGCGGAGAGCCACTATTGCTTCCAGAAAACAATCGATTGTTAGATGTCATCCCTAAAGACGCAATTGTTACTCTAATTACAAACTTGAATGTAGATTTAGATTCAAATAAGATATTCCAAAAACTAACCACACGCAACAAAGTAGGTTGGTCAATGAGCTTTGATAACACCGGCGAACGTCTGGAATATGTGCGACACGGAGCAGGGTGGAATGTAATACAAGAAAACTTGCAGAAGATTAAACATCTAATGAAAACACAAGGCCAATGGGGCGGCATACATGCAGTGTATAACATCTACAACGCCACACGTATTTGCGAACTTAGACAGTTTGCTGAAGACACAGGTACAACAGTGTTGTGGCAGAACTTGTTTCAACCCGAATACCTAGATCCGTTCTTGCACGGCCCTAAAGTTGCAGCAGAAGCAATAGCGGAGATTGAAAGATTTTACGCAATGGGGATTACTACACCCGCAGAAAAAATGTTCTTTGATAATGCACTAACAATGTATCGTAACGTTGTGGAGGCAAGACCGGAAATAGAAAAAAGTTTCAAACAACACATTCTAGATAACGAAACAGTGTTCCACCCCGACAAGGCCGGGCAGTTTGAAAAATTATGGCCCGAACTAGCACACTTAACTTATGAAACTAACTGAAAGCCCAACTTTTTGTCCAGCACTTTGGACAATGTTAAACATTGATCAAGCAGGACATACTAGTCCTTGTTTTTCTTGCACAAAGATGATAGGTAATATCAAGAATAATACTATACAAGAAGTGCTTGCTGGTCCTATCAGGAAAGAGATGCGTGATGCAATGGCAGCAGGCGAATGGGCAGAAGGATGTAGTTGGTGCAAAAGATTAGAAGAAACAACAAACGAAAGCCCTAGGACACACATGGGTGTTAGCAAAGAAGTACTTGAGTCTATTGACGCAGATCCAGAAAACTTTTTTACTCTTAATCATTTTGTAATTAACTGGAGTAATTTGTGCAATCTTGCATGCACGTACTGTAACCCAGAAACAAGTACAGCATGGCAGAGCGTTAAAAAGATACCAATCAACCACATTAAAAACGAACACCAGGATATTGTGGAGTTAGTAAAAACACAAGGGCACAATATACAAGGCTTGAGTTTAGGAGGCGGCGAGCCATTGTTACAAAAAGGACTTGTGGACTTTTTAGACTATCTTGATTCAGACAACGTAAGTGTACTAGTTACTACTAATCTCAGTATAGACATTACTACAAACCCTGTGTACCAAAAATTAAAAAACTGGAAGAAAGTCAACTGGATGATTAGCTTTGACAATGCTAATAAAGAAAAGTTTGAATATGTAAGACACGGAGCTAGCTGGGACATGCTTAGACAGAACATAGCACAGATGCAAGCAGACAAACAACGGATCGAAGCACACCCAGCATACAGCATTTATAATGCGTTGGACATTATGGAGTATTATGATTTCTGCGTAGAGAACAATTTAAGTTTGTTTTGGTGCGAGCTTAATCACCCAGAGGTGCTAGACATTCGTCGAGCACCGCAACCGTTGCGAGAACTTGCAATAGCCGAAATCGATCGAGTAGTAGAAAAGTTCAACGGGCGTAACGGTATGGCGATTGACACATTAGAAAGATACAGAAAAACTTTAGTAGATAACAGTTATCTTCGTCGTATGAGTGTTTTAGTAAAACCAAAGCGGTGGCATTTGCAAATTGAACAAGAACTTAAGAAGTCTAATAAATTTGTCGACTTATGGCCGGTACTGGCGGAGCACTATTAATGAAAATCCCCTATCACTTTGGCATTAGTTACGCTAATCAACATTTAGATTGGTTGCCTACAGACACAGAAGAATCTTATCAAAAGTTAATGCAGGACCCTGCACATCAACAATACTTTGCAGAACAAGGTTGGGACAAGCCCGGTGCTATTACTTACAACATGAACAAGCACGGGTTTAGATGCGATAACTTTAGCGGCGGCCCGTATCTGCTAGCACTAGGGTGTAGCTTTACACTTGGTACTGGACTTCCGGTTCAAGATCTGTGGTCTACAATAGTAGGGCAAGAGCTAGGATTAAAAGTTGCTAACCTTGGCTGGGGAGGAAATAGTGCAGACACATGTTTTAGAATGGGCGAGTACTGGATCCCCACCTTAAAACCAGCACTAGTAATAATGTTAACACCTCCGCCGCATAGATTTGAGTTGATGTTAGACTTTGAAGCAGTTAAACATTTACAGCCGGTGCCAGTCGATGTGTTCATGCCAACAGGCACATCGGAATTGTTTAAAAATGATAACTACATCAAGCATTGGTTTTTGAACAGCGAAAATTCTAGATTAAACAAACGCAAAAACGAACTTGCAGTAAAACAAATATGTCTAGAAAACAATGTGCCTTGCATGATATTTGATGCACACACCGAGTTTGGTAAGCCAAGAGAAGAAGTAGGATACGCAAGAGACCACATGCATGCTGGTAGCGTTGGACATCGCATGCTAGCAGAAAGAATATTAAATGAGTTCCGCAAAAAATCTTGAAACAGTTTTAGTCAAGGCTCCGCATCGACGGGAAACGTTCACGGACCAAGAACTTAAAGAGTTTGCATTATGTGCTGACCCAGTAACTGGTCCCATGTACTTCATGGATAACTTTTTCCATATACAGCATCCTACTAAAGGTAAGATGGTGTATCATCCTTTTGAGTACCAACGCAGACTTATTGAAAACTATCACTTGAACCGTTTCTCAATCTCTCTGATGCCTCGACAAACAGGTAAGTCGACTAGTGCCGCTGGTTACTTGCTATGGTACGCAATGTTTGTTCCAGACTCAACAATTCTGATTGCTGCTCACAAATACTTGGGTGCCCAGGAAATTATGCAACGTATTCGTTATGCATATGAACTATGCCCTAATCATATTAGAGCAGGTGCAACAAGCTACAACAAAGGCAGCATTGACTTTGACAACGGATCACGTATTGTTTCGCAAACAACTACTGAAAACACTGGTCGTGGTATGAGTATTACACTCCTGTACCTAGACGAATTTGCGTTCGTTAGACCTAGTATTGCTAGTGAGTTCTGGACTTCCATTACACCTACATTGAGCACTGGTGGTAAAGCGATTATTACATCCACACCAAACTCAGACGAAGATCAATTTGCGTTGATTTGGAAAGGTGCTAACAAAACAGAAGATGAGTATGGCAACCCTCGAATGGACGGACTCGGTATTAACGGGTTTAAAGCATATCGTTCTTATTGGCGTGAACATCCAGATCGTGATGAAGCATGGGCAAATGAACAACGAGCACAGCTAGGTGAAGAACGGTTTCGTCGAGAGATGGACTGCGAATTCGTTATCAACGACGAAACACTTATTGCTCCTATTAAACTGCTAGACTTGGAAGGTATTGAGCCTATTAAACGTACTGGGCAAGTGCGTTGGTTCAAAGAACCAGCAAAAGAGTCTATCTATGTTGTTGCACTAGATCCTAGCTTAGGTACAGGTGGCGATCCTGCTGCTATTCAAATATTTGATGCACGTACTACAGAACAAGTGGGCGAGTGGCGACATAACAAAACAGATATTCCTACCCAAGTACGCATCTTGATTGATGTTATTAAAGAACTACACAAAATAACAGATGATGAAAACAGTGTTTACTACTCAGTAGAAAACAACACCATTGGTGAAGCTGCTCTAATTTCTATTGCTGAATACGGAGAATCGAATATCCCGGGCTACTTCCTAAGTGACAACTCTGTGACACAAGGTACTAACCGCAGATTCCGCAAGGGATTTAATACAACAAACAAAGCCAAACTCACAGCTTGTAACAAGCTCAAAGTGCTAGTTGAATCTGGGCGTATGAAAGTTAACAGCAAGAACTTGATTAGTGAACTTAAAACATTTGTTGCTATCGGCACAAGTTACGAAGCTAAACCTGGCGAAACAGACGATTTAGTAATGTCCACAATTCTAGCTGTGCGTATGCTAATGCTATTGCAAACATTCCACTCTGATCTAGATGCCCACATGAAAGATCACGGGGATATGATTGTAGAACCTATGCCCTTCATTTCAATGATGCGATAAATAATAAACTATGGCAATCGACAACATTTCTCAAGACTTAGCTGACTTTTTAGTCACCAAGAACTTTGACCCAAAATACACTGACGAAAACGGGCAGGATTCTGCACCTAACGAAGCTAAGGTTTTTAGCTTTGATTGGACTGCAAGTTCGGGCAAAAACTACGGCACAGCAGTTATTGTGCTAGGGGACGATAATGATCTTGGGTTGTTCTTCGGGGATAACCTTGGTAAGAGCATGGAAGATCCGGGAGACAAAGACGAATGGTTTAGTTTCCTAGAAGAAATGTCAAATTTTTCCACACAACACAGATACACATTTAGCCCCAAAGACATTAACCAATTAAAGCATACCATGTCAGGCATGGCTGCAATCAAAGAAGGATTGTTTGAAGGCTACTATGGCACACGTAAAACAAGCTATGTAGGTGAACAAACAGAAGCACGACTGGTAATCAAGCACAATCGAATGATCGGCGAAGATGACAAACGCTATCGTTATGTAGAAAGTTTGTTTATTGAAACAGTAGAAGGCGAACGCTTCAAACTACCGTTTAATAAACTAACAGCCGGCCGTGCTATGTTAGAACACGTTAAGCAAGGTGGCAAGCCTTACGACATCCGCGGAGCACATATTTGCGAAGTTGTAAGTGAAATGGCTGTGTTATCTAGATTTAACCGTGCTAGCCAACAACGTGTATTTGAAGGCGTAACAAAAGAGTTAGTAGAAACAGCACAACACTATTACTACGAACTAAAAGAAAGTTTACAACACATATCTACACGTCGTGGATATAACGAATACTTTGAATCTTGGACACCAGCAAACATTGGCGATGAAGACGCCCTGGTTGAAGATATTAAACAAATGTTCATTGAACAAACACTAGATGCTAGAATTGAGGCAGCACTGCCTACTTTAGCTCGCATACAACAAAGAGGAAGTGCTATGAAAGAAGCTCAAATATTTGAAAATTGGATTAACAATCTTGCAGAAGGAACTTGGGCACTACCCGAAACTCCAGAACAGCAAGCCAAGCTAGACGAACTAATGGCTGCTGAACTTATCGTTGGCCCAGACGCTACTAACGCTACTGAGCAACTATACGATTTGATCGGCGATGATGTATTGTTTGACATTTTAAGTGATCTAGCAGAACGTTCAAATGGTCGTGCTAACGTTTGGGATGATACTGATGTACAACAGCGTTTAAACGAGCTTGGTATCCAAATGCCCGAATCTAGCTCAGAAGGCGACGATGAAGATTACTATGCACTACCCGGAGAGAATGGTGAACGTGATGATGCACACCAACAAATGAACGAAGGCGTACTAAATGACGATACTAGAAATACATGGGACCACCTGTTAGACCGTTTCCGTTATGAAGTTCAGCAATTTAAACAAACCGGTGAACTAGATCACGATTTCTATGATGCGTTGTCTGACTACTACAGTCACCACGGTGCAATGCCTTATGGTGTAGCAAAAGGCAAGACAGGTGATCCATTTAATTGGGTAAGTCATCGTTTGGCACAAGACCTTGGCATCGACGAAAGCAACAGCGGCATGATTATGCCAGAAGCTGACAAAATGGATGCGTTTGCCGAAACTGGCACAACAGGTCCTGCAGGAATGGGCGGTATGGCAGCATTGCCAGAATGTAACATGACTGGTAAAGATCACTTCTGCCCACAACACGGTTTACAAGAGTGCGGCACAGTAGCAGGTGGTATGGCTCCAACAGCAATGCCACTTGAGGCCAAGGACGATGCTATTAACTACAATGCCGCTGTAACAGGCAGCTACTATGAGTCTAAAGACGGCGATGCACTTCTGGCAAGAATAAAATCGCTAGCTTTGATCAGATAACATAAATAAACACATAAGGAAGTGTGCGAAAGCACATTTCCATAGGCAACACATTAGGCAAGATTCCTTACCGTAAAGGTAGGACTACACAGACAGGCTGTGTTAAAATAACCTTGTAGGCAGCATTTAAGTAAATCTTAAATTTTAAAATCATATTAACGCAAAGAAAGGCAACACAATATGGCATCATTAGCAGAAATCCGAGCACGTTTACAGGCAGCTGAAAACAAAGGTACTCAAAATCAAGGTGGCGGCGATAAATCAATTTACCCCCACTGGAACATGGAAGAAGGTCAATCCGCAACACTCCGTTTTCTTCCAGACGGTAACAACAAAAACACATTTTTCTGGGTAGAACGACAAATGATTCGTTTGCCTTTCAATGGCATCAAGGGTGAAATGGACTCTAAGCAAGTTATGGTCCAAGTTCCTTGTGTAGAAATGTGGGAACCAAACTCTTGCCCAATCTTGGCAGAAGTACGTACATGGTTCAAAGACAAGAGTTTAGAAGACATGGGTCGTAAGTACTGGAAAAAGCGTAGTTACATTTTCCAAGGCTTTGTTCGCGAGAACCCACTTGCAGACGACAAAACTCCAGACAATCCAATCCGTAAGTTTATCATTGGCCCACAATTGTTTACTGTGATTAAGGGTGCTTTGATGGATCCAGAATTGGAAGAATTGCCAACAGATATGTTGCGTGGTTTGGACTTCCGTATTAGCAAGACATCTAAAGGTGGCTTTGCTGACTACAACACTTCAAAGTGGGCACGTAAAGAATCTGCATTGACTGAAGCCGAACAGGCCGCAGTTGACGCACACGGCTTATTTGACTTGAGCACATTCTTGCCAAAGCGTCCTGGCGATGTTGAATTGAAAGTTATCAAAGAGATGTTTGAAGCATCAGTCGATGGCCAACCATACGACACAGAGCGTTGGGGTCAATACTTCCGTCCAGCTGGTGTCAAT
>JAUKPQ010018216.1:0-11550 GCA_032273045.1 Chloridella minuta
TTTGTAATACTTATAATATCACGATATTATAAGTATTACAAAAAACGACCAAAAAGAGGCAAATATGAACTCAAAATGACCACTTTTGAATCAATGCAGAATAGTATACTAGGGTACTCTTAGTCTATAAAGTCTTTTTAAAATCTACTCCATTAATGGTAAGGCAATTCTAAGAACCCCCAGCGACCAAGGTCGCCCACTGCTGGCGATTTTTCCGAAAGATTTATCCCCGATTTTAATTTTATTATTTAATCATTACAATCATTAGTTAATCTTTATAATCATTAGTTAATCTTTTTAGTATACACTCATTTCTGCCTTTGATCTGTATACTATACTCGGTTAGTATACAGATAATCTTTTTAGTATACGTATACTCCATGGAGACCGATGAGGTAATCGTCAACCTTAAAATCCTTGCCAAGATTCAAAAGGGGGACCGCATCACTACGACTTCTCCTTACTTGAATATAGAACAAAGGAGTCTTATCCCTGAGTGTATACGCCGATGGAAAGCAGGGGAATGCAGAAATGAGAGTATACGCAAGATCAACATCATTGTCAATAACGCAATCTGTTCTAAGACTCCTCTTCACGACTACCTTACTAATTGTATAGAAGGTTTAAGGAACCTACAGGATACGTATACTGGAGACTTGCAGACTGTCTCTCGTATAGATACGATTATAGATAAAATTCAAAAGCACACTGCTGTAGATTTTTAAGATCAACTAGTATACAGGATCACCGAGGAGACACTATCGGCAGTAATGGATTTATCGGATCCAATACTGGTACTGGACGCAGTAGTTTATCAGGGAAGGATTTTGTGAGTACATTACTACTCTCAAAGAGGTTACGGTACTCGGTCATTACTTCTGTCAAGAATTCATGTCCGTCCTCGGTTCTGTTTGCAACTTCCATTCTCAGTTGAGACGCTATTTTTATACCCAAGAGTTTGTATCCGTGGTACGACATCAATGATTGTTCCATTTTTTTATTGATTCCCAAAAAGAGTTCTACAGCAGAAATCGTTGCACAAAATAATGACAACAAGCAATTGATCAGACTTGTAGTCTCCTGGGGCACGTATACTGAGAGTCCAACCGATAGTACACTGTTGATGGAAGACAACACGATTAATGGGATACGAAAAACAACGAGTCGACGCTTATTGATTACGTACTTCTCCTTGTGATATTTTTGATATTGATCCGTGTTCTCCTGCAATGATTGTAGTATACGGTTAATATCATCTGTCCAACTTGCAAGAGTTGAACCGTCATCACTCATCGTATATTTATATACTAAAATAAAATTGATATAACTTTTTATATAGTACTATTATAATCATGGAGTCTATTCTTAAAGCAAACCGCCCTAATCTGAAAGAGTCAAGTATACGAAACTACGCTTCGAACCTAAAGAGTCTATACAGGAGTGTCTTCGGATCGGACGATTACCTTTTTCGTCGATTCAATGATACTGCACCCATTTTAGACTTCATTTCTCAAAGACCATTATCCTCTCAAATAGCGTTACTTTCCTACCTTGTTGTACTCACCAATAATCCTGTATACTCCCAAGAAATGAAAAACTTAAAACCTCAACGGACTGCTCAGATTGAAAAGCGTCCTGAAGTTGATGCGGAACACACTGTTGATGATGTAGAAATAATACATGTATTTGATAAACTTAAAAAGCGTAGTAACGAGATCTACAAGTCCGGAGACATTACTAAAAAGACCCTTCTTGAACTTCAAGATACTATTTTAGTTGCATTGATGGGAAATATTTATATTCCTCCTCGTAGATCAATGGACTACGTAGAGATGCTTCTCCAAGATAAACGAGAGGATAAAAATTATATCGATGGTGATCACTTGGTATTTAATGTATACAAGACGGCGAAGACGTACGGACAGCAACGGATCAAGATGCCCGCAGCGTTAAAAAAGTTAATTGATGCGTATCGCATTGTATCACCGTACGAATACCTTTTCACCGGATTACACGGTAAACAGTTGCACTCGATTACTCCTCGCCTTACGGAAATATTCAAGCACCCTGTAGGAGTGAACTCGATGCGTAGAAATAGTACCCAGCAGTTTGGAGAGTTTGCAGATCAACAACCTATTGTTAAGAAGCACATGAAAATGATGGGGTCTTCTGTAGGTGTATTAAATAATTATTGTCGTTAAATTTAAAATATTTTCTGTATACTATTTATGTATACTATCCTCCCGTATACTAAAAAGAAGGCAAAAGAATTGGGCGTAGAGATTACTCCGTCCAAAGACCCAAAGAAAAAGATTGATGTATACGAGAACGGAGAGTTCATTTTTAGTATTGGTGCCAATGGAATGGGTGACTATCCCCATTATAAAAAGTGGGAAGGGAAGAAGGTTGCAGATTTACACCGTCGACTCTTTCACGCACGTACTCAACACGCTCAGGTTGGATCTAAGATGTGGTACTCGAAGCAGTTACTTTGGTGAAATCAACATGAAACTGACTCTTTTCGTGTCTTGCCTTGTTTGTTAATTTACCTACTTTACCACAGGCGCACGTATACTCTTCTTGGTTTTTTTCAATACGTTCGGCACGGTGTTCCTCGTACCATTTCTTCTTGTATTCCTTCTGTTCTTCTGCGATGCTCTCACGATACGCTTTCCGTTCTTCTTTGTGTTCTTGGTAGTATTTTTTGTTTGCTTCATTAATTTTGTCTTTATTTTCTTCACGCTGTTTTTTAATATCTTTTTTTTCTTTTTTAAGTTTAGGTTCGTGTGGTCGATCCGCATTAAATGCCGATTTATTCGAGTTCATGGTTGCCTTCATTTCAATCATGTACTTATCTTCTTCCTCGTATCCTTGCTTTCGTGTATCACATTCAACGTGTTTAATTTCACTCATTACGAAATTATCCCAACCTCCATTGGAGCGGATAAGTTCGTATAATGTTTTTGTACTTATTTTTGCATTAGTGGCGTGTTGCCACTTACGCTGTTTAAATAATGTAGTACTTCCAATGTACACGAGTTCGGGATTCGTCTTGCACACGATTGAGTAGATTGTGACGAGCATCGGATACTATAAAAGACGTAGAGTTTTTAAATCAATTTTATTTTCAAAGTCTCAAAATCACTTTTTTACGATTCCTGTTTCAACGTCTATGACAAACTTGTCAAGGTACACGGTGAAGACCAACAGCGAGAGGGGCACGTTGGTGTTGTTGTTGAACGAAACGGTAAGGTTGCGCATCGACGCCTTGTCCGCTTCACGACCACGAGCAAGATCCACCCAGTATACACGGTTCATCTCCCACCACGACTGAGAAATCAGACCAGTTCCAATTCCCAGATCTGTTGAGGTAAGGGATTCAGCAAGCGCCACCTGTTCCAAGAAGTTCTCAAACGTGTAGTAGAGAGTAGACTGCAACTGATTGACACCGCCCAGCGCAACCTGCAAGTTTGTAAGCGAAATAGGGGCGAATGTACTTGGCGCCATGTCGTAGGGCGACTGCCATTGCTCTCCGCCCTGGGCTGCACCAAGAGTGGCTGAACCTGTTGCGTTCACTACAGTAGAAGGAGATATAAAGGGGATGATGGCAATACCAACCGGGTTCTTGATCCCACTCTGTATCAACTGCGAGAATGTACCCGTGGGTACGTTAGAATACTGGTTGAACAGAACGTTCTCGTACACGACCTGCTTGGAACGATTCTCCTCGATGTACGCCAGCGCCCTGGACGGTTCAAGTTTAACAAGCGAGTAGTAGCATCTGCACGCAGGCATGTTGTGCGTGATCGACGCCAGAGAGAACGAACCACTTGTCGAACCACTGAACTGAGTCGTGGAGGTCTTGCCAACGAACAAGGCACACCCAAGACGAGTCGCCAAGTTAGGAACACCGGCAGTCGCCACAGGCGCCGCAACACCAGGGAAGTTGATGCTGAACGGAACCGTGTTCACGAACGAGTTGGCAACAACATTGCCAAAAGCACTTGTCGGGGTAGCCGCCGATGCACAAGTGACGGCAAGAGTACCCGTGTTCATGTACACACGAAGAATGAGGTCAAGTTTCTTGACGAGACCCATCTTGTCAAGGCAGTCGCACAGGTACTTGAGCGGAATGATGGCAAGATCCTGCCACCCCATCGTGTTGGTAGAATAGACGTTGTAGTACGATTTAAACTCGTTCGCCAATTGATTAGACGTCATGATGGCGCCAGCAAAACCGGCAGTAGGAACGTGCGACCCGTAGATGCCGTTGTACGACCCACCCGTCGTGACGCTTGTTGCCGAAGCATCCACCACACGTGTGCACCGCTGAGTCAGGGCGGTATTGATGGCGTTCACGTTCTGCACACCAGCAACAGACTGTAAGTCGGTCGCAAGGGCGTTATTGCCGAACGGCCGGTTATTTATTAAACCAACACCCGGCGAAGACGTGGCCGTGTAAACAGGTGTCCACTGCACCGACTTTTCATTGTCAAGACCAGCGGGGGCGAACCCAAGGGACGGCCCGAACTGCCTAAGGTCGTTCTGCGACATCTGCGACGCCAACTTGAAATGCTCGTAGATGTTAATAAAGGGTTGCGTGTCGTTAATGACTTTGCCGTTCGCCACTACCTCAATCTGGTGGATCAAGTGCTGGAAGTTCGTCTTAAGAGAAAGAAGAGATGCGTGTCCCGCAAGGGGGGCAATCGGGGTGCCGTCCGCCTGCGCCCACCCAGCCTGCATGACAATAGGAATGGTCAAATACAGGTCACTAGCATCTGAAAATTGGCCTGAATTGTAGATGCTTGTGAGGTCAAATTGAACCAATGTATTGCTTGCCGTGTAAACGCCCGAGTTAATATCGTTAATGTAGTTCCATTGTTTCTCGGCGTAAGGAGTGTACAGATCAACCCCCTGCGGTGATGCCGATTTAGCGAAGGAGTAGGCGTCGGAGTTCATGGTATACTGAAAGATTATATTTTTGCCTTAAATACATTTACCTTGAATAGTTTTAAAATATAATCTTTATCTAGTGTATAAATGTATAAAACGGAGCTGGAGTTAGAAAAACGCCTAAACGACCTCGCCTACGCCAACGTACCTACCGACTCCTACGAAAATATTGTCATTGTTCCTAGAAAAAAGCAAGAGGTTGCATTAGAAATGTCGCCCGACGAATTCGACCTTCGTGATCTCGGGTACGAGCAAAAAATGGCGGTCATTTCTTCCAACGCCATTGTGAACAAGTTAGGGTGGAAACCCTCTAAAATTAAGAGTGATGTAACCAAGGAAATGATTGCTGATTTTCAACTTGAACAGATGAAAAATATCAAGCAGGGAGTATACATTCCATCGAGTCTTGACCTTGACCTTGTGGAAGATCCTCCAGAACCAGCAAGTGCGATATTCAGTCGTGAAGATGTACAACGAATAATAGATGAACAAGCAGTCCTCGCCAATGCACAAAAGGAAACTCAAGCAAGTTTAACGAATCTTCCTGAAGTATTAGAACACATGAAGGAGCAATGGGCACAACGATTGGGTGCGAATCTTGCCCGTGCCGATGTTATTTATCCTGCAGGACTCAAAAGGGCGACTGCAAAATTACGTATTCGTAGGGCATCAGACCAAGAATTGGCAGACATCCTTGGAGAGTCAGTTTTATACCGTGCTGGACTTGAAAGAGAGTATACAGAAAGGGAAGCCGTGTTAAGTGACTTAAGTACGACTTTACGAGAAAGTGAAGAAGACAAAAGTGAGTACGAGCGCCAACTTACTGAAGTTCAAAAAGAGAATGCTAGACGGCGTAAAATATACGAGGATCAAATACGATTATTAAACTCCGGCAAAAACCTTGTCGCAATGGGCGAAAACGAGACCGTAGATGAATACAAACAACGTCTAAAGGACATTGGTGATTCTACCGCCAATCAGGATGCAGTTGAATCGGCCGCTACACTCTTGTATACGGATCGGTTGCGTGAAAAAATGGGTGAAATAACTCGAGATGATGTCTTGATCGGTGATTTTATTCGCAGATTGAATGGAGATGAACGGTTCTCATTGATTAAATTCTGGGATTCATTCAAGAAGAAAGTACTCGAAATCTACGGTCAAAACAACCAATACATGTCGTCGGATGACTTAGTCGGTATTGCAGAAGAGTTGGCGGATCAAGTCGCCATCCGAGCGGCACAAGAACCCGACATTTTTAAAGAAGCGGAAATTGTACGACCATTGCAAGCGTTTGCTGTACAGGAAGGAATAGATCCTGCCGTTGCCGGTCTAAGAGGCCCGTACGTATTTTCAAAGAGCGTTAAATATCTTCCAGTATCACGTCGTGAAGCATTAAAGAGGTACGTAGATGGTGAGAGATTACCTGTTTTCAAAAAACCACTTGGTGATTTTAATCAAGGATTATTTGATAAAGAAGTAGGACTTATTAATACATGGATTGCTGCTGGTGTTGGAGGAGATGGCGGCGGTGCACCTGTGCGAGGACTTCGAACATTTGAAGTAACCGGTATTAGTCCAAGACGACCTTCCCCTGTAACGGGTACTAGAAGACCTCCACCTGTACCCGGCCCCCGTGCCTCCTCTCTTGATCGACCTCCTACCGCTGGTGCCAGAGCACAGGCGTTTGACGACGCTCTTCCTGGGTTCGCCGACCTTCAACTCGGTGTACAGGCACTCGCTGGTAGTTTAGCGGATCAAGATGAAAAAGATAGACTTTTGGCGCTTCTGGGAGTTCCTAATAGAGCGTTGCTCATCAAACGATTGGCCATTGCCGGTCTATTGGATGCAGTAGTGGCGCAAAGCGGTCAAACTGGTCGGGGTCTTCATCCCAAGTACCCTAAAAACTTCCCTTTTGGTGTCATCGAGATTTCCCCCCACAAACTCTTCTACGAGAATATACTCAAGATTACCCGCAAGGGAAAGCACCTTACAGGGTTCCCCAATGTCAAGGTAAGCGATGCATTCGTCAGATTCATGTTCAAAATTATTGAAGGCGGACAACCCACCCTCAAGGAAGTCAACACTCTCTCCGCCGGTGAAAAACAACTGTTTGACTCGGTTGTCTTCACGGCCGGACTTTCGAGGGACGTGGAGACCACTGGAAGTGGGGTTAAACAAGATCTAAAAAATCGTATAGCACTAATTGAAGGCGAAATTGAAGCGGGTAATACGAATCCTCAACTTGTCAAGGAGGCGAGGAAGATACTGCAACATCTTGCTCGAATGAAGATCATTGGACACCGGGCCGCCGCTACACACTTGAAGCAGTTGATCCAAGCGCAGCGTGATTAAGCGTGCAGTAAGTCGTGCTGCAGTGAATTTACGTGTGTCGCACATTTAGCACGTTCATTTTCAAATATTGACTGTTTGCCATCAGGTACAGTGTAGCGCACTTCACTTTCCGCAAATTCAGCACCTTCACAACAAGCGCAACGCTTGGCGTGAAGATGTATCCACTTCTTTGCCATTGAGTCAGACTTGAAGTTTCGAATCTGCCCACACGCCAACTGTACCAAGTACTGCTCTTTAGTAATGCACTGCGGCATTTTGTACTAATACTTCAAGGTATAAACTGGATCAATTTTTCTTCAATGCGAATGTAATTTAAGTATTCTAACGAATGGCGTGTACTCTGACGAAATTCGGCGAAAGTTTTAACTGCTTCTTGATGAAGCGACAACTTTTTCTCATCACGTACTTTGTACTTCAATTCAGTTGATATAGGTCGGGCATCTTCACAACAAGCGCAACGCTTCTGGTGAAGATGCATCCACTTTGTTGACATTGAGTCAGTCTTGAATGTTCGAATCTGCCCACATGGAAGGGTAAGCGTAATATTCGTCGGCATTTTGTACGCTAATACTTCAAGGGATAAACTGGATCAATTTTTTTCAACGTGAACGAGCAATACGCTTGTATACATTCCTTACAAAAAAATCACGTTCAGCAGAGTACCGTAAGTACAATCCTAACCGCAAGTAATCCTCAAACTCGAGGTTCATGTAGTTTAGCGAGTTTATTAATGAGTACCTTTTCTTTGAGTTTGCACAATATCTTATCCGGGGAGATCCCCGCTTTAGTATACGCCTCCATTTCTTCTTTGGAAGTACCCGATAATTTACGGTAATACTTGATGTTTCCCTCAAGGCGGAACTTGTCGGCGTGTTCCTTGTAGTAGTCCTTGAAGTCAAAGGGTATTCCAGGGTTAGGATCATTCGCTTTAGGGCGTCCACGACCACGCTTCTCCGTCATCTTCTATACCTTAGAAATATATTTTTATATTCTTTCGATTTTATTCCTGAATAATTCTTTTTGAATATTTAGGAATATTTAGGAAAAAAATGATTTAGAATTATTCTCTCTGTATACTATAGATGTCCACGTACTGTGTTGCCTGCTCCACGACCATTGACGTGATTAACTTTACCAAGCACAACCGCAGTAAACTGCACACGATCAACCAAGAAAAATACGATGAGACCCAACGTGTACAGTTGGAACTCTCCCACTTGAAACGAGAAATTGAACTACGAAAACAACATCTATCCGAAGAAGAAATCAGTGCACAAATTGAATACGAACGTGAAGAAGAACGAAAACTACATGAAGAAAAACTAAACGCCAACTATCGTGCGGAGATCGAAGCGCAAGAACTACAAAAGGCAAACCTTGTACAAATGCGAGAAGATGTACGAAAGAAACTCGCCGAAGACAAGGCAAAATCAATGAAGATTGAACAGATCAAGTTTGCCCGTATACGTGTTCGAGAACTAGAAGAAATAATGAGAGAGTTTATCCAGGATAAGATTCCTCCTTTAAACCAAAAATGGAGTGTATTAACAACGAGTCAACCAGATGATAATCGATACGTAGAACCCTTTCGGCAATGGATAAGTGATATACTCTGGGACGATGCACACAATTATTTAGTGTTGATGAGCAAATGCCGCATTGACTACAATTGTCCTACTCATGTACCGATTTACCACTCTTAAGTTTAGCGACCTCATCTTTCAATGTCTAAAATGCTTTCAAATAGACATTAAGGATAAAATTGAAACTAAAGAATATCCTCTCCTATAGATTGTGATGTACTCTTGTACGAAATGTTCTTACTCTTCAAAATACAGGGCTAACGTTGCCCGACACACTTCAAAATGCAAAGGAGAGAAAGGAGAGAAAGGTCTATTCATTTACTCTTGTCCAGTGTGTTCAGCGTATACTACTGACAAAAAGGCAAACCTTGAAAGACATCAAGCAAGTGATCTTTGCAAAACAAAAGCAGAAGAGAAGGCACAGACCAATTTGACATTAGAACAAGAAGTACAACAATTAAAAAGAGAACTTGAAGTAGAACGGAAAAGGACCGACAAAATACTGGAGATACTTGCAAAGAGATTCAAAATACAGGAAGAAATCCATTAAAAAGGAGAGGATATACTTTAGTTTCAATTTTATCATTTTATCCAATTGATAGACGTTTGGACATTCAGCGAACCACAAAGTTTTCTAGGAATCTTAGAAGACTTTTAAAAATATTGATTGCATTTTTTTTTGTATACCTCTTTCCTTTTTCAAAATAGTCTTTGGTTCGTTCATTGTCCAATGGTTTATCATTTGGATTTAAAGATAAAATATAGGGATATATCATGTACTCTTGTTCTAAATGTTCCTACGCTTCAAAATACAAGGCTAATCTTGAACGACACACTCCAAAATGCAAAGGAGAGAAAGGTCCATTAATTTACTCTTGTCCAGTGTGTTCAGCGTATACTACTAATAATAAGGCACACCTTGAAAGACATCAGGCAAGTGATCTTTGCAAAACAAAAGCAGAAGAGAAGACACAGACCAATGTGACATTAGAACAACGAGTACTGGTATTAGAACAAGAGAATAAACAATTACGGAAAGAGATGAAAATTCTGTTAAAATGGTTCGAGAATAGACCCAAAACACAGGAAGAGAAAAAGCAAGAAGAAGAAGAAACAAAACAAAAAATTAAACGTACTCTTACTAAACACAATGTACCATTTGATCCACATGATTCGCTTGAGGGTCTTCGACGACTTAATCGGGATCTTACTGCAAGACTTAAAGCAGAAAAAGAAAATAATGTTTAATTTATCATTTTATCCAATTGATAGACGTTTGGACATTCAGCGAACCAGAAAGTCTTTTAGAAATTCCAAAAGACTTTTTAAAATGTTCATTGCATTTTTATTTTTTATATTCCTCCCTTTTTCAAAATAGTCTTTGGTTCGTTCATTGTCCAATGGTTTATCAATTGGAGTTAACGATAAATACATGAAAAGATAAAACAAAAAGGTCAGCGAAGTAGAAAATAATAAAACAAGGAGTTTGTTCAGTATACTCAAAGGGAGATCTTGAGGGGAGTGATCCGCCGAGCACGGCCGCCTCCGGCAGGCGCTGCAGCAGCGAGTTCACGCTGATCCATCTGGTCCTGCATCTCCGCATCGGTGAGTCTGCGCTGGGCGCCCTTGCCTACCTGAAGTTTTCTCAACTGCTTATCCTGTATACGAGCGACTTTAGGTTGCCCTAGAGAGTACTTACGAAGAAGTCCGCACGCCAACAACTTAGGATGCATGTATACTAACCAGATATTTTATTTTTATTAAGATTTCTGCCGAATCATTAACGTAATGGCAATGTTGGGATCCACGGAATAGACTTGATTGAAATTCTGGTCTACAATGGTAAAAATCAGGGAAGAGTACGTACCACTTTTCATCTTGACCCACTTCTCGAAACTCGGATCGTATATTATATTCGAACCAAACGATGTATTAATTGAACAACCGTCTAAGATGTCGCTTGGGAAGGATACGTTGTTATCTACCAAAGAACAGCGGAAAATGAGTGAATTCACGTTGGATCCAATAGGTGTCTGCGTACTGAGAAAGTTCTGGGTAGAAGAGGTCGCCACGGCGGGCAAGGTTGTTGCGTCGGCAAACCCGATTACATCCCCAAGAGTACCCGTTACAAACTGGACTCCAGTGGTGGCGGTTGGTAGGGCAGGCGCACCGGCCGGTTGAGTATATCCTAAAGTCGCCATGTCGGCAGCGTTTGGAATTGTTGCACAGATGATCTGTACCTTGTAGTAGGTCGATGAATAGGATAAGAAGAAGGGGTATACGTAAGATCCACCGGAAGTAATCAAATAAAATTTATTCGTGATACACACTTGTTGGATGTACTGTTGAATTGAGTTTACGGAATAATAGCCGTCGGGAAGGGTTACGACCACGGTCTGAGTAGTTGCGCCTGTAGGGAAGATCAGTGAGAATGTGTTGTTTCCGTAGAGTGAAGAAATGTTATAAAAAGCGTACGGAATGGTCGATTGACTGATGCAAATCTCGCAATTGTCCGTCCTAAAGTTTCCACCAATAAACGAATACCTGAAGGACGTGTTATTCGATCCTGCAATCACGTTTGAACTATTGAGGCACAAGGTAAACGACATTATATAATGTATAAATATATTAATTTTATTTTATAATCTATAATTATAAT
>JAUKPQ010018227.1:0-11540 GCA_032273045.1 Chloridella minuta
TAACCAGACTTTGTCAATCTCTCAAGCTATTGAGTTGAATGCCAAAGTAGTAAGTGTCAACAGCGTATTAACAAATACGCAGACTATTGCAAAGAGTTATGTTGCAGCCAGAACTGTTTCACAGACAAACACACTAACCCAGCAAATCAGAACGCTGAAGTATGTAACTGCGGACAGTACGCTATCTCTCAGTCAAACGATTGCGTTTGATAAGTCTAAGCTGGCTGCTTCAAGTGGTACTTTAGCATTCACTTACACGATTGCAACAAACAAGAACTTTCAACGCTTGATTGTTCAAGGATTAATTAATCTACGCCATACGATTGCACGTAACGTAGTTCTTAATCTAAATGTCTCGCAGACTCAAGCTCTAAGTCAGAACGTCAGTGGCTACGCTGTAAAAACAGTAGTCAACTCTTTAGCTCTGAGTCAAACTGTTACGTTCCAGAAGTATAAGCACGTTATCAGCCAGACTGATTTTGGGCAAGCTCTGACGTTGCAGATTAGTGTTGGCCGTCAATATTACGAGTTGTTGCAAACAACGCAACAAATTGCTCGCAATATAAAATCCAACACTACAGTAGCACAATCTGCTGCTTTGACAAGCACAATTGTTGCCTACCGTGTGAATGCAGTGCAACAGGCTGCACCGTTCACACAGACCATTGAGGCTTACGCCGCAAAAGCAGTTAAGAGTTCGTTGACTCTGGCACAAAGCATCAGTGTAACACACTATGCTACAGCCAACATTCAGCAGACTGTCAATCTTGCACAAGCTATCTTTCTGCAACGCTCCAGATCGTTCTCAGTGTCTCACGTTAATGCGATGGACCAGACGATCCGACGCCAGAAAGTCCTGTTCGAGTCATTGACAAGTTCTCTGGCAATGTCGCAGTTGATTCGATTCTCAACCTATGTAAGGTCTGTATCCCAGTCTTTGGGCACTACACAGACCATCGCGTATACACCTGTGTATAAGCGTAGTGTTAATCAAGCATTGGTGTTTGGACAAGCTATTGGATTGCAAAAGGCATATGCTCGTGAAGTTGTGAGTACACTCGTGTATCCGCAAACTCGCAGCATCTACTTAGGATTAGGAAATCTTGATACTGTTGTGCTGGACAACATTCAATACTCGCTCTTAACGGGTGACAATGTGGATGTTAATTTCCAAGCCATTCTAAATGTCAATGGAAGTACGTTCTATACACGCAGACGGCGTCCGTACAACAAGAAGTATTGCGTCCTGAGTAGTCCAAACGGAGCGATTACATTACCTCAACCTGAATTTGGAGACTCAGAAGCAAACACAGGTATCATCGAACTGAAGAAGTCGATGAATAATGTGACGTACACTTACGTCAAGAACCTGCGTTTACGAGTGCTTAAGCTTAACTTCCAGCTCATGAAAGCCAAAGCTTGGGAACTTCGAGATTTTCTAATCTCCAACAGTGCAACCAATAGTAACAAATTGATTGATTTGTACACTTGGAAGGGCGAGAAGTGGAAAGTATTCGTTCAAACAAATCCACTTGAACTCGTTGTTGCTGGCAGGTATTCACCTACGAACGAAAAGGTGAATGTGGCCCTTGAGTTTGAAGGGTTCAAGGTAATGTAATGGCAATCTATGACAGAACAGTTGCAGATGTGCTGTACTATGGGTCGGTTTCTGAAATTTATACAGAATCCACAAGCCCGTACTATGGCAATCTGACTAACGCAGGGAACTACTTCAAGACAAAGCTGGATGGTGACACTTGGTTCGATGCTAATATCTTTGACCAAGAAAATAGTCTCCGTGAAGCCACTCGTCTTATTGAAGCACTTAATCTCGCAGGGACGAAAGTCAGTGAGGACCAGCTACTGCACTATCCAACTGAAGAGAAGGGAACACCCAAAGCAATCTACATCGCGACCTATGAAATCGCTTTGAAGTTGCTCGATGGGAGAGAGCCTGATCGCGAAGTTGACGCATTGTCAACAACGCTAAAGGCGTACGCTGGTTTTCGTACCATGTACGATAGGTCTACTGTTCAGGAGCATACTCGTGCTGGTATCCCCAGTGCATATGCATGGTCAATCTTGCGGCCACTGCTATGCGATGCGCTCCGTGTCAAATTACGCAAGGGTGTCTGAGAGCTTACAATGTGCTGGATTAAAAAATCTTTCTTTGCTCGTTCGTACTTCAATGATGGTGCTGCCGCTGGTGATGCTGGTGGAACTCCTCCGGCTACGCCGCCCGCTGGCAAGACCTTCACGCAAGCCGACGTTGATCGGTTCATCGGGGAAGAACGACGGAAGCTCGACGGCAAAGCAAAGGGCCTGCTGAGCCAACTTGAGACTCTTCAACAATCGTCTCAGTTGACCCAAAAGGAACGCGATGATCTTGCTCAACAAATCGAGGAAATCAAAACGACCTCGATGACGAAGGAGCAAGTACTGACTCGGGACCTCGAAAGCTACAAAACAAAGCTGGAGACGACTTCCAAGACGTTGGCGGAAGAACGTGACGGCTGGCAAAGCCGCTACAATGGCGTTTTGGTCAAGCAAGCGATCACAGAAGCAGCGGCTACACACGACGCGTTCCGACCTGAACAGTTGTTGACCCTGCTGAGTGGCAACGCAAAGCTCGTTGAAGAAAAGGACGACGATGGAAAGGCCACGGGCCACTTCAAAGTCCTTTTCAAATTCAACGATGTTGATTCCAAGACGAAGAAACCCGTCACACTGGAACTCCCTGCTGGCGATGTGATGAAGCGGATGAAGGAACTCCCTGAGCAGTTTGGCAACCTGTTCAAGTCCACGATGCAACCGGGTACCGGCGGTGGCACGACAAAGAAAACCAAAACCGGTGAAGTCGATTACGCAGGAATGACACCCGAAGAATATCGGGCATTCCGCAAGAACCGAGGATACTAAGACCATGTTGAAGATTTCCAAGCTGAACCTGTTCGCCAAGTCCTACTTCGCCAACGATCTCGACGCGTTCATCCCGGAATTCTGGGCGAATGAGTCGCTGGCCGTCCTCGAAGAAAACTTGGTCGCCACGAATCTCTGCTATCGAGATTTTGAAAACACGTTGGCCAAGAAGGGTGACACCGTCAACTGCCAACGTCCGAACCGGTTCACCCCGGTCCGCAAAGACCTCACGGATAACGTGACGGTTCAAGACGCGACCGCTACCGCCGTGCCCGTCAAGTTGGACCAACACCTTCACATCTCGTTCCTCATTCGAGACGGCGAAGAATCGAAGACCAACAAGAATCTGATCGAAGAATACATCGTTCCCGCCATGAAGGGCAACGCCCGCTTCTTGGACGCGATGGTTCTCGGCCAGTACGGTAGCTTCATCGGCAACAACGCTGGCTTGCTGCAAGGCCAGACCTCCGTTACCGCGAAGGGCTACTTGATTGACCTCCGCAAGAAGACCAACGACTTGCTGTGGCCGGACGTTACGAAGCCGTTGATCCACACGACCGCTTCGGAAGCCGCCTTGCTGAACACCGACCTTTTCACGGCCGCTGAACACGTTGGTGACAACGGTACGGCTCTCCGCGATGCGTCGCTGGGCAAGAAGTTCGGATTTGTTAATCTCTTGTCCCAACAAATGGGCTACGTCATCGCTGGCCAAACGATCCGTACCGGTGCGATCAACAACGCTTCCGGCTACGCGAAAGCCACGACCGGCGCTCTCGTCATTGACGGGTTCACGGGCGTGCTGGTGGTCGGTAGCTTCATCGACCTCGCTGGTATCCCGTACCGTGTGACCGCCACGACCGCTACCCTCGGTAATGCCACTGGCATGACCTTGGATCGCGCTCTGGATCTGGCCGTTGTTGACAACGCCGTGATCACGGTCTACACCCCCGGTGCCGTGAACTTCGCTGCTGGCTACACTGCTGGCTACTCGAAGGAAATCACCATCGACGGCTTCTCGGCCGCTAAGGGTCCGCAGAAGGGTCAGATGATCTCCATCGGGAGCGCCACCAGCTCCGCATGGCCGATCTACACGGTGATGGCTGTCAACGGCGTCGTTGGCATGACCCTCGACCGTCCGTTGGAATCCTCCATCGCCGACAACGATATCGTTGCCGTCGGCCCGGTCGGCAGCTACAACTTCTCGTTCATGCCCGACGCCTTGGCGTTGGTCGTGCGTCCTTTGGCCATGCCGAAGGCCGGGACGGGTGCCCTGTCGAGCGTCGCCAACTACAACAACCTGTCGATGCGTGCCACGATCACTTATGATGGGAACAAGCAAGGCCACTTGGTCACGCTTGACCTCCTCTGCGGTATCAAGGTGCTCGACAACACGATGGGCGCCGTCATGTTCGGCTAAGCAGTAAGACCTCAGATTAGCTAATCTTCGGATTAGCTAATCTTTCTCTTTTCTCCAAGGACGACTACCATGTTCACAATCTTCGCGGATGGTGACATTGCTCATACAGTAGGGACGTATGTAACTGGTATTTGCTCAGTCATCGCAGCCCTCGTTGCCGGTTACATAGCGATCATGCAAGCCCGAGAAAAGATCCGTGCTCAGGAACGGTTTGATAATGCTCAAGCTCAACGTGAGAAACTTAACACGAAGCTTGATGATGTGCACGACAGAATGCAACCACTGATTGCCAAAGAATCTGCGATGAATCTACCTGCAATCAGTCCTGATCCAACACGCAAGGAGTCTAAGTAATGGAGTGGCTTGTACCGATTCTAGCAGGCTTAACAGGTCTGATAGCGGCAGGGGTCACAGGTTACGCGAAGATCCTCAGTATCCAAACTGCACATAATTTGGAGCTAATACGCGTGAAAAATGCCACGGACGAGGCAATCCATGACCGTGATAAGAGTGATCGCAAAGACGAAGTTGCACGAGAGGACGCAGCTTATCAAGAGCTGAAACTCCTAATGCAAGAACGTAAAGCTGAGATGGAGAAACAGTCTGCCAGATTAGATAAGCTGGAAGCTGAACACAATCTGTGTGAAGCGAAGTACAACGAACTTCGCCAAGAATCCATCGCAGATAAAGTGAAGATTGGCATTCTTGAGTCCAAAGTTAATGGCCTCCAGCAAGAGCTGGACGCTGTTAAGAAAGCACAATAATGGATTCCGAATTCATTCGTGATGTTTTGTATCAGTTGAAACTCGACTATGGGGCGCCGGCTACCTATTTCGTTATGGGTAAGAATGAATTCGACCCACAGACCGGCCGTATAAATTTGAAGAGAACCGCACACCAGATTAAGAAATTGATTACGCTGCCTTCTAATGTTCTGAGAAAGGTCATTCAGGACATTGCGTACCTCGCAGCTAACAAGAACTTTACTTACGGTGCGTTCTTCGACGAAAATACAACCATAGTCATGTTGGAAAAGAAGACACTTCCACGCGGAGTGATACCAAGCCTGAACGATTTTATCGTTTCAGGCAATCAGCGTTTTACAATCAAAAAGATTGAAAACTTAACTGGTAAGGCCGGTTACATCCTTGCACTACAAGGACATAACGGTGCCACACCTTTCAGAGAAATTCAACAGATTATAAAATCTGATTTGCGAATGGAACAGGCGGTGTTAAATGGCTAAGCTGCCACTTAACAAGTGGGTACACTCATCTGTTAGAACACACTGCTTCGCACTTACAGAAGGCTTGCCTATGTATGTCGAAGAGATGACTAAAGATGAAAACGGCAAACAGTTGTATCTTGAACTTCGGATTGATGGTCCCTACCATGCTCCAATTGGAACTGCAAGGGAAAACCAACTTTACATTGAAGTCAACGTGCTCTGTGTTGCTGCCTACGACCCAGAAGATTCCTTAGCATTGATTAAGTTGACTGACGTAGCTACTTGGATGTTGAACCAAGATATCTGCGTCTATAAGTACGGTGAAGCAGTTGGAGATGATAAGAGCTATTTTGAGACACTTAGGCTCATGGGTTCCAACGACGCTGTCAAAGTGTCAAATTTCGGACAGATTGACCCTGTCAATAAAATCTTCCAAGCAACAGTGGAAGCACACTACGAACTGAGGTACGTCAACAATGGCACAGTTTGACCTGAAGAAGGCTAGCGTTTACTTCGTGGACGGTTACTCGAAGACGGGTGCTGTCAACAACGCCAGTGGTTACACCACCGGCTCTACCACCATGTTGGTGGACACCATCACCGGGGCTATCCCGACTGGTGCCAGTTTCACGATGGCCGCAGCGGACACCATCTATGATGTGACCGCCCACACTGAAACGCTCGGATCGACCACGTCGATCACGTTCACGCCCGGTCTCAAGACCGCTGCTACCGACAACCAAGTGATCACGTTTGGTGGTCGCCGCCTGTACTGCAAAATCGGCGAAGGTAATATTACCTACGACGAAAAGCGAACCCTTGAGTACAAGAAGGATCGCGGCAAGCTGGACACCGTTCGCGAAGGCGACGAAGAGCCGATTGATGTCAAACTCGACATGCAATGGGAATTCCTCACCGCCGCTACCGGTGCCACTGTCCCGACGCCGGAAGATGTCCTCAAGAAAGAAGGACCGGCCAGCACGTGGGTTTCGTCTTCCGACGACGCTTGCGAACCGTACGCTCTCGACATTCTGATCGTGTACGATCCTTCCTGCTCCGGTACGGAAGGTGAAATGATCCTGCTTCAGGACTACCGTTATGAGTCCCTGAATCACGATGCCAAGGCCGGAACCATCAGCACCAGTGGCAAGTGTAATGTCACGAAGGCTGTCAAGACTCGGGTTGACTTGACCACCTAAGATTTCCTAATCCCAGTAGAAGGATTGTTGTATGAAGATTTTTGGTCGCACGTATGATCGACCTCATGTCGAAACTCTTGTCCTTCCTCGTGAAGAGGGTGACATTGTTTTCAAAGCGCAAAGTGTTTTGAATTACAAAGAGTTCGACGCGATCTGCCCTGTTCCTGAAGCCAAGAAGGTCTTAGTGCCCGGTGGCACTACCAAAGTGCTCACCAACGAGCCTGCCTACCTTGACGCCTTGAACCACTGGGCCAATAGCAAGATGCAGTGGATGATCCTCAAGTCGTTGCAAGCGACTCCGGGATTGGAATGGGATCGAGTTGATTTCAACAATCCTTCTACGTGGGGCTTCTACACGGAAGAGTTGGAAGCCGCGTTCTTCAGTGAGACCGAAGTCACCTTGATTACCAATCTGGCTATCAATGTGAACTCCCTCAATGAAAGCAAGCTTGAAGAGGCTCGCAAGCGTTTTTTAGCTCAGGAGGCGGCACAGTAAAGAAAGTTCACTTCCCATCCTTTCGCACTGAAACATACGCAGTGTGGAAGGCTTGTGAACGCTTCAACTTGCTTCCGCCGGGTATTAAGAAATCCTGGGATAATAATACTGAGTGGCATCACGCGATGATCATTGGGTACAATCAAATTCGTGAGCATGAAGAAATGGAAATGCTTGCTGCACAAGCTGGATCAAAGATTTTCTAATAGGAGCGACAATGTCCAGATTCACATCGACTGCTGACGTACAAGAGTTTGCTGCCGATCTCTGGACGTTGCAACTTCAAGCTCAAATGGAAGAACTTCTAGTTGGTGCTGCAAGAGCTTTCCTTATCGCAGCTGCCGGAAGAATCCCTGTCCGTACAGGTTTTCTTCGAGGCAGCTTAAATAATCTAGCTGACGCCGCTGCCCCTGTTACTGTGCCGCCAATCATTCCGACAGTAACTCGTCGCGAATATTACAGACATAATGGTGCCGGTGGCCGCGTCCTTAAAACACCTGAGAGTGGACGACAGTTCTCCACTGCTCCCGGTGATATCTTCTCACGGCAGAAGCGGGATGCTCTTGGTCGAAAGGGTGGCAACATCCAAAAGGCCAATATTCGAGCTACCGGCATCTATACGTTCAATTTTGAAGACATCATCAAGTACCTTGACATCAATGATAGGCGAAGAGGTTGGAATTCTTGGCAAACAGGTGTCAATGCTTTTGACGCATACATCAATGCCAATTTCCAAACTGCTGTACCTTCACTGTCAAAGTTCACACTAACATCGAGGATTATCTCTAACGGAACCACCGTCCGTCAAACGAAGGGAGTTGGTGGTTAATGGCAAAAGCAAAATATGAGCTAGACGTATCTGACGTAATCGCTAAGGCACAACAATATGCCGAAAAGATTACGCAGATGAAGATTTCGACTGAGCAATTGTCTATCACACAAGCTCAGTACGGTAAGACTGGCAATATTCTGTCGTCAACTGTTGAAGTACAGATTGACAAGCTCCGGACTCTTAAGGTCGAGCTTGACCGTGCCAGAGGCAGTACAGAATCGTTTGTAGCCGCTGGTAAGCTGACATCACCAGCTACGCAGGTCAAGAACGCCGCTGCCGGTGCGGCATCTGAAGCTCAAATTCGTGCGTTGTTCCCTGTACCTCCGGGATCTACAGTTGCTCAATTAGCACGGTATGAGAATGCGGTTTCTCGTATCACACGGCTAGTTGCTGATGGCAAAATCGCAGGTAGTCGAGTCAATGAGATTTTCTCAGGTCTCAATTCTGGACAAGCCTTAAGTAATCTTAGTGCTATTGAACAGAAAGTTTCGTCTGCAATCAGTGCCCTGAGTATCAAGGGCAAAACTGCAAAGCCCGGATTTGATACAGGTGCTGCTACAGCAACAGACGCCCAGCTACGGGCTTTGTACCCTGCACCAACGACAGCAACAATTACGCAGATTTCCCGATACGAAGCTGCCCTCTCAAGGGTCTCGCAAGCTGTTGGATCTGGTAAGCTCAGCGGTGCTCGTGTACAAGAACTCTTGAATGGCCTTCAAACTAAGAGTAATCTTGGTCCTCTCTCAGGAGATGAGCAGAAACTTGTTGCGACTCTCGGACAGATTGGCAAGGGTTTTCGCACAGCTGAGAAGGACGCTCAAAGCTTTGACTTAACGGTTCGAAATGCTTTCCGTATCACTGAAGCCTTTCTCTTGAAAGATGCTCTTGGTGCTGTGGTCAGCAAGTTGAAAGAAGCTATTGGGCAAGCGATTCCTTTCCAGATTAAGATTTCGGAAATCCGAACTATTAGTCAAGGGAACCAAGCAAGCTTTGACGGTTGGGCGAGTTCGATTCGCAGAGTCAGTGATGCTTTTGGATTAGAAAATCTAGACGTTGCGGAAGCCGCTTATCAAGCCATTAGTAACCAAGTTACAAGTGGTCAAGTTGCGACTGAAAAGTTCTTGACTTCCACTGCTAACTTCGCTCGTGTTGGCGTAGCTAAATTGTCAGACGCTGTTGAACTTACATCGTCGGCTATTAATGCTTACGGCTTCAACATCAGCAAGACGGATCAAATTCAAGGGCAGTTCTTCAAAGCTGTTGAATTGGGCCGTTTCCGTGTTAGTGACCTTGCTAACAGTTTCGGTCGTGTCGCTGCTCCTGCTGCCGCTATCGGTGTCAGCTTTGAAGAAGTCTTGGCAGGCTTGACAACCTTGACTCGTCAGGGTGTGACTGCCGCCGATGCTCAAACGCAATTACTTAATCTTTTCAACAGCCTTGCTAAGCCGAGTAAGGCTCTTAGCACACTGTTGCAACAATTGGGTGTTGATAGTGCACAAGCTGGTATCGCCACCTTTGGTCTTACTGGCTTCTTAGGTAAGCTCGAAGACGCAACCAAGGGTGACATTGCAGCAATCGCCGAACTCGGTGGTGACTTGCGTGCTATCCGTGCTATCATCGGTTTGACTACTCGCGGACAGGGTGATCAGTTCCGAAGTGACTTGAAAGATATTCAAGGTGCTACGGAAAGTTTCAAGAATGCAATTGATATCCGTGGTGAGTCTGGCGGCGATCAGCTAATCAAAGAGTTCACGAAGATTAAGAACTTCTTCGTCGTGGATCTTGGACAATCGGCGGTTAACAGCTTAGCTAGTCTGAATACCAGTTTTGTCAGCCTTTCAAGTGCGACTATTGCATTAAGTAAAGGTATTACAATCCTGATTGGCGGATATGCCCTTTACAAGTCTGGTACGATTGCTGTGGCTTTGGCTAATGCTTTGTTGGGCTCATCGTTTGTAAAGACAACTGCCGCAGCGTATCAAAATGCGACTGCAATGTCTTTTGCGGCACGGACAGCAGCTACCGCAGGTGCGGCAATGAATGCTATTCCGTGGGTGCGTGTGATTACACTCGCTGTAGCCGCAGGTGTCGCAATTCAAGAAGCATTCTTCAAAGCTAAAGTTGAGAGTGAGGCTTTCCAAGATACGATAAAACGGCTCAATGAAAAGCAAGCTGGGCCACCTAAAACAACAGATCGCAAAGGTGCCGATTTATTTGCTGAACAAGCTAACCAGCGGCAAACACAGCTTGACGATGCTATCAAACGTGGCTTCCAAGACAGATTAAAAAATCTGGCTCAAGAGAACATTAAGAATAATGAACTCTTGAGTAACTTGAAGTCTAAGGGAGTTGAACTTGCTGACAGCTTCAAGACAAATTTTGCGGCTGTAAATGATGCGATTAACAAATCCGTTCAGGGTTTGACTGACAACATCCAGCGTGCGAAGCGTGGCATTGAAGAGATTGATCGAAGTATCAAGGGAACTCAACAGACAACTGAACAGATCCTGTTTGATATCAAACTTCAATTTGCCAATGATCGCCAGAAGGTTGCTCTTCGCGATCAAGAGATTAAGCAATTGACTGCTGAAGCTCAGAAGATCGCACAAGAAGGTGGGCCTGATGCTGTTAGCCGTATCATTGCTTTGAAGAAAGAAGTTGCTAATCTCTCTAAAGAGAATGCAATTGCCCGAACGAATCTAAGCATTGATGGCATCAAACAACAGCGTCAATCAGACTTGCAAGCTGGTGTAATCACTGCACAAGATGCTAATTCTCCGATTCAAGTTAATCCAGAAGTATTCCGTCAAGGTATCAATGCTAACTTGACAGACTTTGACGCAATCCTACTTGGATTACAAAATCAGCAAAAGAAGGAAATTGCTAACAACGATATTCTTCTTGCACAGGAAAAGGAACGCCTACGCCTTGGTACATTGAAGGCCAAAGAGCTTGAGAAAGCCACACCGTTCAATGCTGAAGGTAATGTCCGTAAAGAGTTCTTAACTCCACAAGGAAAGTTCAATGCTGAAGCGTTTAACAAATCCCGCAGTGGTGCAGAAGAAGCATTCCTTAAGAATCTCGCACCGCCATCTAAGGCTGACGCAGAGACCCAGAACGTATTCCAAGCGGCAGTTAAACAGTTAAAGGAAACTTTCGAACAAGAACGTCTGCTGTTCCGTGCACAAGCAGAAGCGTTGGTCAATAAGACAACGATTGAAGCTAAGCAAACTGGTCTCTCTGAATCTCAGCGTAAAGCGGGATTAGATAATGGCACCGCTACGCAAGCTAGTATAGATGCACGCAGCAATATTCAGAAGAGTGCCCTAGAAATTGTCAACGGTCTGCGAGAGTTTGAAAAGACTCTTGAAATTGTGCGTAGTGACGAACAATTCAGTACGCGTGGAAAATTCTTGCCAAAGTCAAACATAGGCGTCGGTTTTCTAGAT
>JAUKPQ010018238.1:0-11539 GCA_032273045.1 Chloridella minuta
CTTAGGGAAATGTCTAGTTTGCATAGCTTCTATATATTTGCTTAATGCACTTGATTTAATTCCATAACTAACCAGAAATCTTATTTCATTCTGTAATCCAAAATAAGGATCATTTGGACGATAGATATCTTCAGGATCAAATATATCAGTATTTTCTACTATCTGTGTTATTTTCTGTCTATTTTCAGCTGAAGGCAAACACTTAATGTATAAGTTCTCGTATGGCTCATAAGTTGTTGTTTTCACCTTAACTGTGAATGTTCGTGTTGTTGAGATTTCATTGTTATAATCTCGAGCAGTTACCGTAAAGCTATAGTTGTTATCAAAATTGGTATTGCTGGCATAAACAAACTTACTAGCTAGTACTTTATCAAAAGTTGTTGTGCCCTGATCAAAGCCCATAGTTTGAAAACTTACTCTGCCACTAATTGTTCCATCTGGTAGCAGCTGAAGTCCTTGTGGCAACTTACTATCAATGTCTAAGCTGTATGTTAATTCTCTGCCATTAACAGCTACAGCAGCAACAGACAAGTTACTGATCGATCCGGTCTTAACAAATCCTAAATCACTATCTGTAATCCAATCTACAGCAAGATCTAAGTTACCTAAAATAGTTAGTGTAAACAATCTTGGTGTGGTAGTAACAAGTGTTCCAACAGTAGATGTTAGGTAGATACCAAATGTATAAGTTTTAGAAGTTTCAACTTGTGTTGGTATATACCCTGTCATCCATCCTGTATTTGTATCTAAACTTAATCCTGGAGGTAACAATAGACTGTCTCTGTCCCATTCTCCCATATCCCAGTTTAAGTTTCCATCCCACCCATAACTAGTTCCAGTATTAATGTTATATTCTACAGGATATCCGTCATAATCAACGCCATCAAACTTAAATGCAAAGTATCCGCCGCTATTAACCGTTGAGTATAGGCCCAAATCTTTTGTTAATAAAACTGGAGGTCTATTTGCATCAACATCGGTTGTTATTCTATTATTATCTGCACTAATAACAATGTTATCTGCTCTGAGATCATCGTATGCATATACGTTGATTCTATATTTCTTTATTGCAGTTGCTTTGCCATCTGTTACTGCAACTGTGAAATTGTAAACATCACTGGTACTTCTAACAGCAAATTCCCATGGATCTCTATTCCATTTTGCATTACTCCACCCAGATACATTTTGATTGAATTCAGATACCTGAGGAAGTAATACGCCTGATATTACACCATCAGTTGACAAGGTTAATCCAGGCGGCAAAGTTCCAAATCTCAGAGACCAAGTCAACGGATCATCGTTTAAGTCAATAGCTTCCAATTGTAATGATACTTCAGTGCCATCTAGATAGATGCCCAGTGGATCTTCAACTGTAACGATTTCAGGTGGGAAGTTTCCTGTAATTGTTAAATTAAATGTTCTGTCAGTGATTAGACCTTCAGCCGAAGTTGCTCTAATTGTAAATTCATTATCAATATCAATATTTGTGCTGAATGGGACACCTTCTAAGGTATATACTTTCTCAGGATTTCCACTGACTCTGCCATTAGGTTGAATCTGTAGCCCACGTGGTAATAAACCTGCTACAAGAGAATAAGATATTGTACTGTTCTCGATAGGATCATCGGCTAACAGTAATAAATCATAGTATTGTTGTGCTGCAATCTTACCTAAACTTCCTGCAGGAGTTTGCCAAACCGGATATCCCATTTTATCTCCTCAGTATTTATGGCAATTAGAAGCTATCAAGGTTTGCTCTAAACCAAATTGGTCCTGTTCCGGTATAGTCGGCTCCACATACATAGATATAACTGTTACTCCAAACAATTTTTCCTTTAACATCACCTGGTGATCCCCAGCTATCTCCAATGGTAAATGTATCAGCAATTATAACATTGCTGTTGTTTGTTACAGTTAAACTTCCATCTTTTACAATTACATTACCAGCATCAACAGTACCTGCAAAGAAAGTTTGACCAGTGGAAATATTTCCTGTAGCCGATACATTTCCACTGGTATATAAATTACCAACTGATGCTGTTGAAGTAACATAAAGATTAGCTAATGTTCCAACACCGGTTATGTTTCCTTGATATGGCTGTACAACTACTGTAGCAGCAGTAGCCAATCCTGCAGTTGAAGCATAAGTTGCTGTACCTGCTGTAGTAGCAGAACTTGCTGTTGCTGCTGATCCACTAACATTTCCTATAATAGTAAAGTTGCTGGAAATTAAATTACCAGTAATAGTAACGTCAGTAAATGATCCAGTGTTTGGAACAGTTGCTCCAACTATACCGTCAAATGTACCAGTAACAATACCATTTAAATTAGCATTTACTGTTGTTGCATTTACTATATCTGCGCCTATAGTTCCTGACACTGTTAAATCAGTTAAAATTCCCAGCGAATTGATATATGGTTGAGCATTTGTATTAATTGTTCCAATTAAATTAGCTCCACTATTACCAATAGTGCCTGCATTTAGTGTTGAAGCTGTGATAACTGAAGCAGTAAAATTACCAGTATATGTTAATGCACCAGTACCACTGCGTCCCAATGTTGCATTATCACCATCACCAAATACAATGTAACCTTTGCTATTATCTTGAGCTCCCATTAATCTAGCAGCATTGGATTGATTAATATCACCTAGCCAAGCATCGTCGCCAATTCTAAAGTTAGTACCAGTGCCGTTTTTTCCTGTATGTACAATATCAGCCCAAAGATTTCCGCCTATACCAACTCCGCCAACTACACGCATAGCACCAGTAGAAGTACTTGTTGCAGATGTCGAATCATTTGCATAAACTATTCCACTGGCACCTAATCTGGTAAATTCACCTGTGCTAGGTGTTGAGTTTCCAATTGGAGTATTGTTTAATGCAGCAATACTAAGTGTAACTCCAGAAATGTTACCACCAGTAATTTGAGCATTACTTGCAGTCATTGTAGTAAATGCACCAGTATTTGGAGTAGTATTTCCAATTGGAGTATTGTTTAACGCAGTAATAGAGATATCAACTCCGGTAATATTACCGCCAGTAATTTGTGCATTGCTAGTTAAAACATTGCCAGCTGATACAGTGTTAGCAGTAACAATATCAGCACTGACATATGTGTTTGAAACAACATAGTTAAATGTACCTGATAATGTGCCTACAACTTCACTAGCTATCATCTTTGAACTGTTGACTATGTTCGTAGAATTTATTGTAGTGGCTGTTAAAGTAGTAAATGCACCAGTGGTTGGTGTTGCATTTCCGATGGGAATTCCATTTATACTTGAAAGAGTTATATTTGGAGCATTTAAATTTCCAGCAACATTTAAATCACCAGCAATGCCAACGCCGCCTGCAACAACTAATGCCCCAGTGGTTGTACTTGTACTTGCAGCAGGATTTGAAACATACAGCTGGTTAGTAGAACCAATTACAACTGTTCCAGAAGATATTGGAGAAATATTAATATTTCCCAACTGAGTAGTCATGGTATTAACTTGGAATTTAAAATTACTACCCGCTACATTAGAATATATATCAGTAAAGTTACTGTTTATCTTCTGATACGCTGTTCGTAACGGATCACCTGTGCCATCATTTGGCGCGGAACCTACGTTAATTATCTGCTGTGACATCTATATCTCCTGCTTTGTATTTATTAACAAAGCAGAAGCTGTAATATTAGTTTCGTCCAACTACCACTTCAATGACTCCAACATCTCCGTTAAAGTCTTCAAGTGCTTTACCTATTACTGTGCTTACTTTTGGATCAGCTTCTGCACGGGCACGGCCGTTACCTGCACTGACCATTGTATCACCTTTAGCAACTGGACCTTGTACTAGAGTTGGTACACGACCTTGAAGTGCAATAGCAGCAACAAACTCTGCTTCTAAATGACTGTTCATTAAGTAAGCTGGATTTGTAGTTACAACACCCGCAACACGTCGACTTGCATCTGTTGTGCTTAATGTAACTTCAGAGGTTCCGCCAAAATCAAGTACAGTGCCAGGAACATAGTCAGCGTCTGAAACATAGCATTCTGCCAAGTCAGCATACTTTGCTTGTATAGATACACCATACATTGTATTCCACCAAGCACTAGTTGAGCCTAAATTGACACTGTTGTTAGCATTTGGAACAATAGCACCACTTACAGTTAGTCCAGTTAATGTGCCTAAACTTGTAATATTAGTTTGAGCAGCAGTTGATAATGTACCAGTTAATGTTGCACCTGTATTACCAATAGTACCTGCATAAACAGCAACGCCTGTATATGTATTACCTTGTACTGCTCCGCTTACAGTCAATGAACTTAATGTTCCCAGTGATGTAACATATGGCTGGGCATTAGTATTAATAATGCCAACTAAATTAGCACCTGTATTACCAATTGTACCTGCAAATACGTTAGTTGCAGTTAAGTTTCCTACATAAGTTGGAAGATATGCAGCAACTTGTGTGTTACCATATGTTCCAGTAATAGTACTTGCTAATGTTGCGCCATTACCCCAAACTATTCCGCCAACTTTAATGGTGTCGTAGACTGTATTGCTATCAAATGTTAATACATTGCCTGATGGTTCAGCAGCTACGTTACTGAAGAATGTCCAAATATTACTTGTTGCTTGACGAACAACACCAGTATGTTGATATGTTCCAGCTGTAAAATGTCCTACTAAACCAATATCATAACTGTTAGAAGGATTGGCATTGGCCATATAAATTAACGTGTCGTTAATTGTAATATTGTTGGCATTTACTACTGTGCTATTACCATTAATGTACAAGTTACCAGCAACAGTAATATCACCAGTGGTTGTTATTGATGTAAATGCACCAGTATTTGGAGTAACTGCACCTATTGTACCGTTAAATGGACCTGCATGAGATCCAGTAAATGAACCTGCTGTTACAGCACCAGTAACTGCAAGTGCTGAAAGCGTTCCGATACCTGTAATGTTTGGCTGAGATGCTGTGTTGAGTGTGCCGTTTAAAATAGCTCCTGCATTACCAATTGTTCCAGCATACACATATCCGCCAATGAATATGTTACTGCTAATTAATCCTGCGTTTGCAAATACGTTTCCGGCTTTTACATTTCCTGTGTATGTTGGTAAAAATGCAGCAGCTTGAGTATTTCCATAAGTTCCGCCAAATGCTGTACCATTTGCATAATAGTAATTTGAAGAATAAACTCCGGTTGTAACTAAGTTGCCAGTATTGTTGTTTCCAGTAATTGTAATATTACCAGCTGAAATATTACCAGTGTAAGTTGTCAAATAAGCATCAACATTTGCATTGCTATAATTGCCAAATAGGTCACCGTTTGCATAGTAATAATTCTCAGAATAAACACCTGTAGTAATTAAATTACCAGTATAACTGTTCTCAGTGACTGAGATATTACCAGCAGTTAAATTTCCAATGTGTGTGGGCAAGTAAGCAGCAACATTTCCGTCACTGTAATTGCCGAATATATCACCATTTGCATAGTAGTAGTTTGAGGAGTAAATGCTAGTAGCATTAACATTGCCACTAATTCCAACGCCGCCTGATACTATAAGTGCGCCATTATTAATGGAATTTGAATCAGCAGTGCTTAATACATAAATTTCTGTATTCTCAGTGAATACTATATCGCCTGTGCCGTCTGGGCTAATAACAATATTTCCATTAGTGCCGCCTGAGCTAGTGATAGTGTTGGCAACCAAATAAGCAGAGTTACCAACACTAATATTGCCAGTGGTTGTTAATGTTGTAAATGCGCCTGTATTTGGAGTGCTTTCACCAATTGTTCCGTTGTGTGGGCCTTCCAATGAGCCATTGATAGCTCCAGCAACTGTTAAATCAGTTAATATACCTAAACTTGTAATGTTAGTTTGAGCTGCGGTTGATAGTGTTCCTGTTAGTGTTGTGCCTGTGTTACCAATTGTATCTGCATATACAGCAATACCAGTATGTATATTACCTTGTATAGTTCCACTTACAGTTAATGATCCTAACGTGCCTACTGATGTAATATTAGTTTGAGCAGCAGTTGATAGTGTACCAGTTAATGTTGCGCCAGTGTTACCAATAGTACCAGCATATACGCTAACACCATTAAAATTGTTAGCATATACTGCTCCAGCAATTCCGGCGCCGCCCGATACTTTTAAAGCACCAGTTGAAGTGCTAGTTGAAGCAGTTGTGTTTGCAAATATTCCAGCGCCTAATTTTATAGTGTCATATATTAAAGCAGAATTATTAAAGTCAAAAGCTCCTCCCATTGGAGAGCTAATATTACTAAACAAATACCATATATTGTCATTATGATTTCGAACAAAGCCAGTGTATGCAAGCACATTGCTACTGCTACCATACATATTGCTATACATACCAATGCTATAATTATAAGGATAAGGATTGGTTGCTGTTAGATAAACGATTGGAGCTGTAACACTAAGAGTTGATGTATTAACGTAAGTTAAATTGCTAGTAGTTAGATTACCAGCAACATATAAATTGCCAGCAATACCAACTCCGCCTGCAACAATTAATGCGCCTGTTGTTCCGCTTGTTGTATTTGTTGTATTAGTAATATCAACTATGCCAGAACTGACCAATCCTGTTAGTGTACCAAGCGATGTAACATTAGTCTGAGCTGCTGTTGATAAAGTACCAGTTAAAGTTGCGCCGGTGTTACCAATAGTACCTGCATATACTGCAACACCCGTATGTGTATTGCCTCGAACTGCACCAGTTACTGTTAAGGATCCTAATGTTCCAACTGATGTAATACCAGTTTGGGCTGCGGTAGTTAATGTGCCACTGATTGAACCAACATAAGTTGGCAAGTATGCAGCAACTTGTATATTACCATAATTACTGCTGGCAAAAACTGCACCGTTTGCCCAATAATAAGCAGGACTATAAACAGCAGACGTTGTAGTAATGTTACCAGAAGATATGTTGCCAGTATGATGTGGTAGGTAAGAAGAAACATTTGCATTGCTGTAACTACTTGTAGTAAATGCAATGCCGTTAGAAAAATAATAAGCAGGACTATAAACAGCAGTAGCAGCATTAAAGTTAGAAGCATTTACGTTACCAGAATATATTGGCAAGTATGCAGCAACTTCAGTATTGCCATAATATGATCCTAGAATACCATATGGAGCACCGTTAGAGTAAAAATATCCAGGGCTATACATAGCACTTGTAGCATTAAAATATGATGCATTTGAATTGCCGGTATATTCTGTTAGATATGTTGCAACATTTGCATCGCCGTAACTACTGCTAACAAAAGGACGACCGTTAGAATAATAATAATTAGGGCTGTAAACACCAACATTACTATTTAAATATGGAGCATTGACGTTACCAGCAACATTTAAATTCTCGGCAATTCCAACACCACCGCTTACTGTTAACGCACCTGTTGTTGTACTTGTACTTGAAGCGACATTTGATATTGTAACTGTGTTATTAGCATCAAAAACAACAGGCAAATAACCAACAGAACTTAAAATTAAGCTATTTTGAATAGTTGATATGGAATTATTGCGTACAGTGATGTTACTGCCGCTTAATCCACCTGCATATAATTCACTGAAATTGTTATTGACCTTGATGAATGCATCTCTGAGGTCATCACCTGTACCGTCATTAAGAGTTGCACCGACGTTTATTATCTGCCTTGACATCAAGAATCTCCACTACTTTGTATATTTATTAAAGTAGTGGATTCTAAATCAATAGTTAAAAGGCTACACTTGTTCCGCAGCCACAGCCGCCTTTGGAATTAGGATTTTCAACTACAAGCTGACTACTCATCAAGTCACTCTTATAGTCAATTGTGCTGCCAAGTGTATAAACTAGACTAGTACAGTCAACAATTAGCTTTTTACCTTCAGCTAATTCAATTACTTCATCTCTTTCAGGAGTGCCATTTTTAGCATAAAGTTCTTCATCAGCAGGTTCCCAAAAGTATTCAAACCCAGCACATCCGCCACCTTTAAGGCCCCATATTAGATAAGGCTTATCAACAGTGTTTAAGACATTAAGGATATGCTTTCTAGCTGCTTCTGTTACTGTAACTACGTTGTTCATGTTATTTGTACCTGTAAGTAATTCTACCTTTTGTAAGGTCATATGGACTCATTTCAACTTCAACTCTGTCATGCTGCAATACACGAATTCTATTCTTACGAATATTTCCACTGATATATGCAACGATGATATTTTCGTTGATGTTTACCCTGTACATTCCATTTGATAATACTTCGCAAACAACTCCTTCAATCTTCAATAATTCTTCTTTTGCCATGTAGATTACTTAGCTTCACTATCGGGAGTATTGGAATCTTTTGCTACTAATCCTGCTATATTACGCAGTTTTTCAGATATATCTTTTAGTTGCTGATCATTTGTTTGTGCTTGACGTGAGAATATATCATTAACATCCACTGCTTTTATACCAATTGTTGGTGTTGTTCCATGTCCAGCAGCAAAACCACCAGCAGTCATATCCCACCCAGGATTTGATGGCCACCCTGTGCCAACACCTGGGGAAGTTAGTGGATAGCCTGTACTACCAGTATATGTACTACCACCGTAACGGTTTTGTTGATTAATATATTGATCCATCTTCTTGTCAAGACTATCCATACGGTACTTCATCTGCTGCCATTCAAAATGCATACGCTGAAGAGGACCATACTGTATTTTTTCATCTGCTTTTGGATCAATTAGTCTTGCGACTGTAAGTGTTTGATCAAGCAAATCAGCAACAGTTTCATTTTCTTCTGCTGCCATAAGCAAACGATCAAACATTATCATTGCTTGCTGTTCTTTTTGTGTTAGCATTGCACATTATCCTTATTAACTAGTACAGTCATCCCTGGATCTAGATCATCATGCTCTAGTATAAACCAATTATCATGTTCCTGTAAGAAATGATTGATTCCAAATACTAATCCAATTGGCTTTACACCATCACCCAATGTAATATTGTTACTTGGCTTGTGTGCATGAGTAACTGTATTTGGCAGAATAATATATTTGCTGACCTTAGCAGAATACTTTATGAGTTCCATTGCACGATAGTTTCCTTCAGCAGGAGTATTGATGTACAACAATTCTGTTGGTTCAATCTCTTCTCCTAATGCATTGAAACTTAAGCTAACACCTAATTCATCAGCAATTTTTGTGTAGCTATCGACAGCATTTTTATCAACGGTAGTAACAGTTAGAACATTTGAAGTACTGCATTTGGCAGCAAGAAATGCAATTGCAGATTCAAATGTGTTCATAGTCAATGCTGTGACGTGATCACATTTACACGCAAAACGTAGAATTGTGTATAATTGCTTGTTTGATTCAGCTTGCTTCTGAAAGAGTTCGTATGCGGGATTCATATTTTTCCTATTATTTCTATTAGCATATTATATTCTATGTAATAAAGTCAATATTCATTGTGATGAATTCTTCAAGATATACATCGTAATATCTTCTTCATTATCAACAATCATCATTTCAGCGGGATACTTATTAGTTGTATAGTATCTGCCATATTTGTTAGTTGAGATAGATCTCAGCCTAAGCATTTTTGGATTGACCTTATCAACTACGCACAATTCAAAATTACGATACTTGTTTAGTTCTGCAACAACAAATGATCCTTTGACAATTTCTTTACCCATAAGATCAAAATGTTTGGGAAGTTCTTTAGCCACGACGACTCTTGCTCCCAACTTGGGTCATGTCCTCGCCAGGTGTAGCATACTGTAGGCCACCCTTGTTAAAGAGCGGCATACAGCGACTTGCTTTAAGCATAATTTCTTTCTGCACTTCAGGACGTTCCTTGTGCAGATTTTCCATTATACCTTTCTTGTAACCGTTACCAACGCTATTGCTAAGTTGATAAGGATTACTAGTGGTAAGATCGGGCTTAGTATTGACTCTAACATTTCCTACGAACGCCTTCTTAAGTTTGATCTGATTGGGAGTAAGCCCCTGCTTTTCCAACCAGGCATTGTGTTTAGCTTCAGATTCAGCAAGCTTCTTAGAATTTGATTTCTTCTGCTTGCTGCTGTAGCGAGTAGTCGTAAGAAATGCTTTCTCAAGATGCATAGACATCATTCATACTTTCGTGAGAGTGCAGAGATAGTTTGTTCTTCATTGTAGATTTCAGAATCAATTTGAGATTTTGATTGATCCCAAACAGAAAAAATAATCAATGGTACAAAGAATGCTGCTATACCAAAGAAAAAATCACCACTAAGTTCGTGTGACAACCAAAGACAAGTGCCCATAAAAATTGCAATTGAACTAACAAATGCAAACAATTTAAAAAGATTGATCAGCGTTTTATTGATGATACGCTTAGTTCTTTGATCCACGTTCACTCTCCAACTTAAGAATTTCATCTTTAATTTTGAGTTTTTCTTTCTTGAGTGATACAAGAAACATGTGATCAGCATCGTAGTGCTTGAGATTTTCTTTCTCAATATCTTCTACGAGATCAGCTAACAGTTTATGACGGAGTTTGAGATGTTTAAGTGTGTCCATACTTGTAGTATAGCAGGACACACTTGTTTGTCAACGTGTTTTTAACCTTTACAGGCTGCTTTTTTGGCGTCTGCTACTGATTTGAAATCAACAGGCCATAATGGATTCTTTGCAGTCTTGTTAACAGTTGGTGGCATTGGGAAATTGATTCCAGTATAACGCTCAATTTCAGAAATTGTAGATTGAACTTTGGTCAAATCATTGCCCTGATTTTCAGCATGAGGGAATAGGAAAGCAAAATGCTCGCCGGTGTTCTTATCCACAACTATCTTATATAAACCACCTGGAACAACAACCTGATTGGCACCAATCTTCTTTGCAGTTGCCGTATCGTAGATGTTACCAGCATAAACAATTAGGGTAGTCTGTCTACTGTATACCCAAGCGCCAGTTGCAGTTTCCAACAACTTCCAAATACCGCGATTAAGTCCTGGCAATTGTGGACTCATGTTGCTCATAAGGAATGATTCGTATTCAACTTGAACATCCCAGCTTTGATGTGCGTCGTTGGCTAGGTGACCTTGATCATAGCCTGATCCAGCATAGTCGCTGGGTAAACTACGCTTGCCAGCAGGAACACTTTGATCGCCAACAAAAGCATTAGTACGTGGTACACATCCATTTACAGTAGCAGGACTAACTTGCCATGTTACCCATGCTGGAATCTTTGCTTGATTATCATGTAGAAGGAAATATCCTCGACGACAAAGTAAAGTTGCATCCTGCTTAGTTACTTGAGGCATACCCCAGGGTGCATGGTTAGTGACACAGTATGTGGGATCTAAAGGTCCAGTCTGTGTCCAAGCAAATGTCATTGTGGGGAACAACAACATAGCCAACGTAATTAAAATTCTTTTCATCGAACATTCCTTTTTGATGTTCGATATTTAGCCAAAATAAAAGCAGGTATTTCTACCTGCTTCTCTTACTATCTACCCTGCTGTGGAGGGATCAGCTATTTTACTGCGCCGCAGTAGGTGTTTAT
>JAUKPQ010018249.1:0-11538 GCA_032273045.1 Chloridella minuta
GTAGATAGGAGCGTGTTTTTCTGCAAATCATACCAGTACCCAGGTGTGCCAGTGGGGGGTTATGTGCTAGGACAAACGAGTTTGTTATCGAGAACCTTTAATCGAGTTACATTTTCGGCAGAGAACCTGAGCGTTTGATTGGTCATTAGTGCCACCACGCGCCAAAGGAATAATGTGATCAAGGGTCAAATCTCTTGTCGCACCACAGGTGGAACACCAAGGTTGAGCCGCCCGCATCCGCTTGGATAGGTCTCTCCACATTGAATCATAACCGCGATCACTTCGACTGATTCGCTTGCGTTCTTTTATTCTCGCACACTCAACACATCGAGTTGCTCGGACTACAACACCACAATCAACGCAGGGTCTAGGTAGTGGCATACCCACCCCACTCCCTCAAGTATTCAATTGCTTTGCTCATCAACACTTCATCATCCTTGAACGCACCAAGACCTGTGTTGCAGTTGCGACATAAGAGTGCACGCACTTGATGTGTTGAATGGTTGTGGTCAATGGCTAACTGTTGCCCATTGTCTTTCTCAGTCTTGCCACATATAGCGCAACAACCGTTTTGCTTTTGAAATAAAGTCTGGCGATTCTTTTCAGCACTGCGAACAATAGCGCGATGGGTGTTGCGACAATCGCGGCAGATATTGCGAAAGCCACCTTTATCGTATTGTGAACGATTGAATTCTGTGATTGGCTTTTCATTCTTGCACTTATAGCAGAGCTTACTCTGTGTCATCCTCAGCAACTGTTTCGTATTCACTGTCCATTGCAGAATAAGCGTTGTATGCCTGAAGAGTTGTTGTCGCTGCTCTTGTCAGCAATGAATCAATAGCATCAAAAGAAAGAACCTGATCTGTCACAATATGTGTATCAACCTCACCGATACAGACTGCAATTTCAATCATTGCCGTTCCTCTCGGTAAATGGAAAACCCACCGTGTTGGCGGTGGGTTGTGTGCTTCCTATGAAGACAGAAAAAGCTGATGCGTAAGCATACCGCGTTGGAGTGCAGTCGCAAAAGTTTTTTTACCTAGATTTGAGAACATCTCCAAAGTTGTAAAGGTTGCCTCGCCTCTCGATTTCATTCTCTTTCACCAGCGAATAAACCTGTCGAGGTTTGATGCCAAGCCACATTGAGATTGCCTCCACATCAAGGAAGAACTTTCGGCTTGGGTTGCTCATCGCCAGTGTGACCAGACGGATCAGCGACCAAGATTGTTTGCAACCAAAACAAGTGACCTCATCGCCCAGCCCATTCTCCTTGACCTTGATTACATCAATGGCAACGAACTTGCCACAGTTATCTGTTGGGCAAGGGATGCGCCTCGGTTGCTCAACAAAGCGCTTGCATACTGACATTCCCTTGGCGTGTAACTCAGCCACCTCACCTGCAAAGTCGCCTGCCCATTCCTGCATCACAATCCAATCAAGGTGTGCCAGGTGGAAATCGCAGGTCGCCTTGACCTCTGCCTCAAGCGTTGGCTCTCTCTTGAGCAACGCAGGCGGTGTCAGCTCGCGAGCGCTTCTCACCATTGCTTCCCAATCGTGCAAGATAGCCAGCAAATCCACTGCCGCTGAGTAATCAAGAGCCGAGACATTGACACCAATTGAACGCTCTTGGCTGACTCCACCTGATCCTGATTGACCAGGGGTGATGAACTCAGCCGAGGATGCGTGCAGTTCAGGTATCTCAATCAAATGGCTCTGTAACTTGAGCCGACACTTCCAACACGCGCCCTCATTCTGTGATGGCTTGTTGCAGATGTTGCAGTTCAAAACGGCACTTCCTCTCCCTGGTATGTCTTGCTCTTGTCTCTGCCCCAATAATCTTCAGGGGGTGTTGCTCCGAACTTGAATGTGGCTGGGTCGCAGATATGTGATCCGAGAATGGGAGTTCCTTGAATGTGGATATAAGCGCCCATTCTAGGCACTACCTCAAAAGATTCAGCGGTTCGGTGCGTTGCATAAGTTCGCCGTGTCTTGAGCAACTTTGCCACAATCTCATCGCTCAATGTCAGCGGCTCAACATCAAGGCGCACATTGAATCCAAAGCACCGACCAACCCAGATGTAATTCCCACAGGGCGTGCAGATAATTGCTCGAAGGCTAGTTGAGGTCATCGCCAGCAACCTGTGGATAACTTTGGTCATTGTTCCTTGAACCGAGTGTGCCTACCGTACCGTTCCCTTTTCTAAAGAAAAGGGGAACGGTACGCATAAGGCTCACGCTCAAAACTGCCTGGTGTACCGCCGTACCGAAGGAACGGTTCGGTACGGTACGGTACGCTTTCTGAGAATAGTTATCCACAGGCTAAGCCCCACTTATCTGTGAAATGATGGCATCAAAGAGGTCAAATTCAGCTTTGCCAGTATCGGTGACATAAAGAATGAAGTTGGTTTCTGACCCACGATTCTCAATAAGACCAGCCTTGAGCATCTCTTGCAGTCGCCCACCCATTGCATCTTTACTGCCCTTGACACCATCTGTGACGGCGCGGCGAGAGCAACCAGGATTGGCGTGGATAAAGTCAGCCACATCTTTCAACTTCTTATGAGCAAGGCGTTCTTCATACTCTTCTTCATTTGTTGGCGGTTGCACCATATATTGAATCGCTGCCTTGGTTGAGTCCATCGTGAGAACGGCTGCCTCTTGAGTGCGATCAGACTTGCGCCACATTCCTGCATTGCGCCGAATGTCACCTGGTCGGTCTTTGGTGACTCGAATTGTCAGAGAGCCGACCCGCCCAGGCGATAGCACCTCGATTGGCTCTACGAGGTAGGCAGCGCCATCAATAGTCGCCAACTTCGCTTGCCCACCGATTGCGAACCGGCCACGCGTTTCGCTATTTTTGGTGATGTGGTCAATGAGAATCACGGCAGCACCTGATTTGGTTGCAACCGTTCTTGGGAAGTTTCGCATCCAGCGCGTGATTGCATCGTTGTCCACAGTTTCGCCACCAAACATTGTGAGAGATTCAGTCACACCGTCAATGACGACCATTGAGGCGCAATCGGGTTGCAGGATTGCCTGCCAATAGGGGTCTGTGACCTCTCGCACCCCTTCAGGGCGGATGTAAGTGAAATAGTGAAGCAGATTGGCGCGGCTAACGCCTAGCGCCTTGAGTCGCTTCACAATATCTTGCGGATCAGATTCAAAGTCAATGTAAATCACTTTTTTATCTGACTTGAGCAGTTCAGCCGTTGCAATTTGTGCCACCCACGACTTGCCTGATTCGGACTCACCGTAAAATGAATGAACCTTGCCAGCGTAGATGAGGCTTTTGCCGTCAATGCGAGTCAAGATGTTCGCCAACTGCTCTTGGAAAAGTCCATCGTAATAAGGTGAGAGTTCAATTGGTTTCCAGCTCGATACCTCTTCAATAATCTCGCCAGTGTCAGGGTCATATTGAATTTCAGGCTTCTTGCCCACAACCAAAGAATCAGCAAGACCGATTGATTGCAGACCTTGAGAGCCGTAACCGAGCGAGCGCAACTGCTGACTTGCTAGTCGGAAATCATCGCGGGCGTGAAGGTGTGCATAGACTGCAAACTTGGAATAAGACTTGTTTGCCTCAAATGTGGTTGAAGTTGTGAATACATAAAAGTTGTCATAATCACCAAAGCCAGTTGAAGCTGAAATTCCCTCATTCTTGCCTGGTCTGCGCCAAAAGGTGACACCAGTGCGATCCGTGAAGATTCGCTTCCATCCGGCGGGTTCAAGAATTTCCACCCAAGAGACTTTGCTTGAATAATCATCACCTGGTTGGCTCAAATCAAGTTCAGTCTTTGTCACCTCACTGCGAACGGCCTCAGTATGTGGCACTTCATCAAATGTGCGCAAGATGCGGAAAATCTCTTCACGCTCTTGAGCCGTAATCGTTGGGATTGACTCAATTGACCCTGAAGCCATTTCCCACGCCTTGCCGCTAGGGTGCGCGTTGCCCCCTGAAGGCGCAGTGATACAAAACCCGCCCTCAGAGCGCGTTTCGATAAGGCAACCGCCATCTTCACCCGCTTGGGAAGCCAACTTGGTATTTCCTGGCAATTGACCTTCAACGCGGTAAAGAAAATGAATTCCGCCCGATGGTGTCATCTCCATATAACCATTGACGAGCCTTTGCCAAATGTCACCAAGGCCAGCGCTCTCAATTGCAGAGCGAGCCTCAAGATGAAGCCCCTTAGCAACTGCTCGACCTTCAAATTCCAGCATTTCAAGATTGCCTGAAACAACGCCAGTGATAACACCTAAACCTTGGCAATTTGGATCAGAGAACCACGCCAACAATTCATCTGTGGTCGGCTTTCGCTCCTGATATTCCTTCCAAGCAATACCAGGGCGCTTTGACCCGTCACTTGCAACTGGAATTGACACAATGCCTTGCGTGGCAAATCTCAGTGCCGTTGCTAATACTTCGTTATTCATTCTTTGCCCCCTGTAAAAATCACTTTGTATCCTTCCCGTTCTAAAGCTAATAAAGCAACTTTTGCCATTGTCGCAGGTGTATTCGGTGTCCATTCACCAAAAGCATCCCAAAAGCCAACCGCAATTGCCATTGTAGGTGTGCGCTTAGGCTTGTTCTTCGTTTGCGCCTTCATTTTGAGCAAAAGCAATCCTCGCTCTCGCAATCTCGACATATTCTGCCGATTGGTCAATGCCTATGAAGTCAAAACCCTCATAAGCGCAAGCCTTGCCAGTTGAACCTGAACCCATAAATGGATCAAGAACCGTTCCGCCGACAGGTGTAATAAGTCGAACAAGATATTGCATCAATGATGTTGGCTTTACTGTTGGGTGGTGATTGAGCTTTGCAGCGTTGGTGCGATTGCGTGGATTATTTCCACCAACTTTGCCCTCAGCTCGCCCATCGTGATCACGCTTTTCCTCAAACCCATCAAGCCCCTCATTGCGGTCACGCTTTGAAGTCTTGGCACAGTAGAAGAACTTTGCCCATTCTGTTTCAAGTCCATCGTGAATGAAATTTGCAGGCCAGCGGCCAATTGCAGTCGTTGGCTCAGCATCTTCTTTCCAACCATCACCAATTGAATTACTTTCATTTGTTGATTGGCTTGCTGGTGGATTGGTGAGAATCTCATTGCCAACCCTGCTCGCATCAATGTTCAATCCGCCAACTCCATAAGTCAGCACATTGTTTGCAATAGTGCCGACAACTGGTTTGCGAGCAAGAACCATTGGTTCGTGAGCTGGCTTGAGTGCAGTTCCCCAACCTTGCCAGGTTGCGGCACGCTCTGTTGATTCTCCAATTTGCTCAAGTTGATTGATAGTTGTGTTGTATCCGCCAGCACCTTCTGCGTTCATAAAACCAACACCGCTTGCTGGTTTCTCAATGAACTCAACACCATCCATCTTGTTGATTGCCTTTTCGATATTCATTGACTTTGGAAAGCCTGATCCATACACCCACATAATCTGATCGCGGATTTCAAAGCCCGCATCCTCAATGGCAACTGCCATTCGGTGATAAGTGCGAGAGCCTGAGAAGGCAATCAAATGGCCGCCAGGCTTGAGAACGCGCAGCGCCTCTTCCCACACGGCAACATTGAAAGCAATCCCACTGGAATCCCAGCTCTTGCCCATAAAGCCAAGCTCATACGGTGGATCAGTCACAATCGAATCAACCGAGTTATCCTCCATCGCCTTCATTGCCTCGATGCAATCGTTATTGATTAGTTTGATTTCCATTTATTCCCCCACAACATTGTTGATGATCCACTGAACGACTGGCACTGCAACTGCATTGCCCATTTGCTTATAACGGTTTGAATCGGCTTGGTCGGCAGTCCAGCCATCTGGAAAGCCCTGAAGCCTCTCACACTCAAGCGGTGTTAAGCGGCGAACACGCACATCTTCAGCAATAAAGAGCTGAGCGTGGTGCGATTGAACGCTTGGTCGGTTAGCCTGTAAAGCCAATGCAGTATCTGTTTCAGTCGCGCTGAAGTTGTTTGCTTTTGCATCTTCTCTCAGCGAATAACATATTGCTGGCACATTTCCACCACCCGTTCCCCATCGTTGGATCACTGTTTGCATAATTTCATCAGCATAAACACGCACATCATCAACGCGTGTTCCATCAAGAATCAGCACTGTCGCCCTGGTTTCAGTAGCGTTATCAAATGCGTTCAAAGTAGGAACAACGCCTTCAGTGAGCCAAGTTTCAAAATCTTCATCATTCTGCGCCCTGCGACTCTTGACCCACCACATTTTCAAGCGCTTTTTGCAATCTTTCGGGCAATGTCTTCTCTCTTCGATTTGCTCTGCGCAAGATACCCTGCGCGGCTTTCGCTGAGAGAGAGTATTTCTTCAGGTGTTCGCCCTGAGTCTCCAAGACATCCGACAATGAAGACTCTACGGCGGCGTTGGGGTACTCCAAAATATTGAGCATCACACACCCGCCATCCCACGCGATACCCGCGTTCGACCAGCGCTTCAATGACAACGGCCATATCTCTTCCCCCATTGCTGGAAAGAAGACCAGGCACATTTTCGAGGATAACCGTTTGCGATCTTGTTTCGTCAAGGATTCGGCAGATTTCCCAGAATAATCCACTCCGTTTTCCTGCCAATCCTGCTCGCTTACCAGCAACGGACAAATCTTGGCAGGGAAATCCGCCTGTGATGATTCCAGTTGAAGGTTCAAATCCTGCTGCTCTAAGTTGTTCACCTGTGACCCCCGATACATCGTCAAAAATGGTTGAATTTGGAAAATGCTTTTTCAAAACTGATTGTGCCTTCTTGTCAATTTCAACTGAGGCAACAACTTTCACACCTGCGCGTTCCAGAGCTAAATCAAAGCCCCCAACGCCAGCAAATAAAGAAACGGCAGTTCTCATCGTCTTGACCTTTCCAGTGCATCTTGCAACGCATCAATCAAATGCCCTGTTTCTACATCTGAAAGATTCATTTGTGCTTGCGTTCCTGAATCTTCGTCTTTCCAAATAATTATTCGAATATCATTGCCAAGCATTGAACAAGCCACATCAAATTGATCTTCGTGGTCTTGGCAAATTGAACTGTAAACACTCACGGCTTAGACCCCCAACCGCCACCTTTGAAGGCAACCGCTGGAACTGTATGAACTCGAAAAGCCTCAGCGCCACACTCGCAAATGATTGCTGGTGGTGGGCCTTCTTGGATTGGAAAAAATGGGTCAGATACCTTTTGGCATTTGACACATTTGAAATCATATTTTGGCATTATCGCTCCCAACAACGATTGCAATGGCAATCTTCTAAGGCTTTTGCAATTCGCAAAAGCAATTGATTGGTGTTAAGCCTCTCGCAATTGTGTTTGCTAATAAATCTGCCATTCATTTCTGCAACATCAATTCCACCGCAAGAATCGCATTGCATTTGTATTTCAGCCATATTTCCCCCGTTCAGGTTGTTGTTGATACTTGCGTGAAGTGAATGGAGTCGAACCATTGGATTCCCCCGAATCCGCAAACCTGCCACTTCTCTCACCCCAGAAAGGTAGGTGGTGAGTTTCCTTGCAATGAACTTATTTCACTACTCTCCGCAGCGCAGTGAAATAAGGCCCGTCATCGCAAGAATTACTTGACGATTGTTGCGTTCGTCTGCGCAATCAGCGCCTGAATCTCTGGTGAAAGCTGAGAAACATCGGTCACTGTAACAGGTGCAGTTGCTGGTGCAGTCGCAACTGGCGCTGGCGCTTGGATGCCACCTGCGATGTAGGCGTTCGCCTTTGCAACGGCAACCGCATCGCCTGTTGCATCAAGAAGCAACCAGGGTGGATTCTTTCCTGGTTTTGCTACTCCTTGGGAGATTTTTCCCAATACTTTTTGACCGAGTAGTGGCTTGAGTGCGTTTCGGAGAGCAACATTGAACCACAAAAGACTGAGATGCTCTTCATTTGTATCAAGATCAACAACATTGACTTCAATTGCCTCTGCGATTCCATTGACGGTGTTGATTCCTGTTTTGTATTCGATTGGTGTAACGATGAGAAGGTGTCCGTTAAAGTCTGCAACTTTGACTCCTTCATTGACCACTGGTGCTGAAAATGCCATTTGGCATCCCCCGTTTCTTTTTAGTTGGTTGGTGTGTCTTGGTATTGGGGTGGATTTGATTCCAACTCAATTCTTTTTAGGTCATTAACTGTGGGATAAACCTTGATAGTGCAATCGCACCCATCACGCTCACACACGCTTTGGCCTCAATTCTTCAATGGTATTGATTGTCTTATTTTCCAAATCAATAAATTTGTAAACAAAGGAATCAACACCGATTTCGATGCTTATGATTTGATTCCAATTGATTCCCTTTGATTCTGCAAAGGCATCCAAATAGTCAAGAGTCAGTTGATCGTGCTTCATATTGAATCCCCTGGGCAAGCCTTGGATAAGTCATCACTGAAAGGCTTGAAATAGGGGCAATACATACAGAGCCGAGAAGTAACGGCTGGAATTACTGACCACATTGCTGGCGATGCTTCAACATCAACTGTGGAAAGTAGCTCATACACCGAATCAAGGCGCTTGAGTGCATCAAGAACAATCTGTTCGTTATATGGGTGAAGTTCAATATACATATCGGTTATCTGACCACCTGTGGGCAAGAATACCAAGCCAACAAAATCAACTTGCTGACCTTCTTTTGCCTTGCCAAAGGCGTAAGTCATTACCTGGGTGATTTCCTTGGCTGATGCTCCCGTGGATCGCTTTTCTTTAATTCCAGTTGGAGATTTGGTTTTCCAATCAAGAACCATATTGCGATCATTATGGAATAAATCAACCGTACCTTTAAGACCTGCTCGAATCTCGACCCTTGCCTCGGTTTGGTACTTCTCTGGATTAGCAGAAAAGATGTTCTCCAAGTGCGAGTGGATTGCAGTGCCGACTTGAGCCGCCCAAGACCCGCCAGATGATTCATTGACCTTCTCCCAATCAAGTAATTTGTAAGCAAGTTTTCGCGTACATTCCTCGCCAAGTTCAGACGGCCCAATTGATACCTGCTTGGATCGTGGCGAGTAAATGCCAGCATCCGTGATGACTTTGCACAATTCGCGCTTGAGTTCATCAGCAAGCAATTCAAGTTCGGGCTTTAGCGGAGTGAAGGTCATCTTTACTCTTCATCCGCAACGATTGAGAATCGGCGTGCAACAATTGTTGTTTCAAGTGCGCCAATCAACTCCGCTGGCAAAATCTCTCTTGCCTTCTTTGTATCAAAGCGATGCGATTCTGTTCGAGTCCAGCGAATAACGGGCTGACCTTTAATCAAGGCCAGCTCGCTATCGCCCAGAGCAAACTCAAGATGCTCGCGTGCCACCTTGAGTCGTTCTTCCATCTCAGCAATTTGATGCTTGAGAGTTTTGTATTGCAACAACCAAGCCTGAGCAGTGTCGTCAAGTTCGATGACACCTGGTTCAATTTCAATGCTCAATGCCGTTCCCCCTTTGAGTCTTAATAGTATTTATTTTTTTTCCAAAACGCCCAGGCTTTGCAAGCACCGCCTGATCCGTATTTGCGTGACACATAGGATAGCGCAGCAACCGTCTGCGACACCCTTGAATTGCCCCGTTTCATCCCAAGATTTTTCACAGTCGAATCAAGCAGTTGCCCGACCCCTTGAGCTGAACTTGTTGGGTTCTTCTTATCCTGCCAAGCGCTTTCCTTGCTCATCAGCATATTGAAGCATTTGAAGTTGCGCGGGGTAAGTAGTTCCCTGGCAAGTTCCTTTGGATCAACCTGCATCAACGCTGGTCGTTCTCTATATTCAATTATAGATGGCACTGCGACCAACGGATTGATTGCTTGCGCCGTTATTGAGGTGACTACACTCGCCCCTGCTATCAGCAAGAGCCTTTTGATGAGTCGTTTGTCTGTTTTTGTGATTGGACTGCTCCTTTGTTATTCGCCTCATCTAAACGCTTGAACACACGCCGTATGTAATACGGGCTTGTTGCAAGCAATGATGCGATTTCCCGAACAGATTGCCCTGCCTCTTTCAATTTCTTGATTTTGAAAGCGACACCCTTCACCGCGACCCTATCGAGTCGCACTGAAAGCAAACGCCTTTCGGTGGCAGACTTCCCGCCCCAAAAACCGTCAGCAATCTGTTTATCTAGTGCAAAGTTAAGACATTCCCTTTCGTGTATACAGGTGGAGCAAATTGCCCTCAACTGTGGCAGTCTTTCTGCCTCTTGCTTTCCGACCTTTGGAAAGAAGAAATCTTTGTCCTCTAAGGTAGCACATAGGGCTTCAGAAAAGTTTGGTGCATCAATATCAAGATTCACCCTTTTTTCTCCTCAAGCCAAGAGCCAAGATTCTGGATCACCCAGGCATCTTCAATGCTGGCATTTCTGCGCTTGAGAATGATGTATGCAGGTGGGGTTTGTTCAAGTCCACGCGCCTTTGCATAATTCTCAGCTTCAACGCACGCTTCACGCCAAAACTCAGGCAAACTGATGGTCTTTCGGTTCTTGAGTTCAAGGATGTAACTCTTGCCAGCAACCGTTGCCACCAAATCGCCCTCATCGTTAGCACCAGCCTTCACCAAACGCTCTGCAACTGCCCCCATCTTTCTGAGCCATTTCATCACATCAGTTTCAAACTGAGCGCCCTTGCGACCATTTGGATTTGCCAATTACTTAACCACCCTCAGTTTCGCTACCTTGTCCGATATTTCATCTGCATCAAATATCTTGCGCTTCTTGATGCTGGTGATTATGTCTTGGCATAAATCAAAGGCTTCATCCTCGGTCAGCATCGCAATCAGCAAAGCCATTTCTGGCAACTGGGCGCGAGCCTGATCGAGTTGTTGCACAAAATCATCAGCCTTGAATGAGGTGCGATTGGCTGCCTGAAGTTCGTCAAGGTCTGAAATCTCATTGAAATCCAACACTTTTTCTACCAAATCAATGCAAGCATCTTGCTCTTCTAGATAGATGCAGACTGCCCCTGAATCAAGGGTGTGGACTGAAAATAAATCCCTAGTTCTTCGAGTCATTGTCTGCCTCATTCCAAGGGTTCTTTGTCTGCTCAACTAGGTAGTCATCGGATTCAATAATCATCCACATACAAAATAAGAAGGTGGCAGTAATGCCCACCGCCCACAAAATCATTTCCATAACCGTTCCTTTCTTAATGGTGCGAAAGGGTAACACGGCAAAAGGTCAGGATGGCTGATATTCGAGCTGAAATGGGGCGCAAGTGTTTACATCGTAACGAGCAGATGCTTCCAGTGCCTCAAGAATGTGCAGTTCGGGTTGGTCTTTACCCGCCAAAAATCCGAGACCGTATGGGCTGCCTGATCCAACTCCATAAATGCCGTCAAAGGATTGGGACATTGACAAATCTTCACCAATCTCAAAGACATTGCCAGCAAAGGCGAGAAGGTAGGAGTAAGAGGCAGATTCCTTGGTGTGGTCATAGCCCTGCGCCTTGAACGCTGCAAGGATGCTTGGGATTATCTTTCGACCCATAAACTTCACAGGATCAGTGCCGTCATAGGCTGGTGGCTTCCAGTTATACATCAGCACATCGCCTGGGCGACA